>JAYEVJ010000230.1:0-110120 GCA_036346265.1 Melocanna baccifera
AAAGTTAACTAGAAACAGAATAAGGAATAATCAAAAGAATAAACATAAACCACTTGTGAACACCAATCCACAAGTTAAACCAATAGTGAACTACCCGTCCTCCACCAACATAAACCACCAAGTTATAAATGAAACACTAACCTCGTGTGAAATCCCGAGCACCGCCCATGACCGAGGACGCGCTATTCGAATAGTTTTACACTCGCAGAGGTTGCACAACTCACCCACACGATGTGATTAGCCTCGATCTCGTGGAAATCACAACAAGGCCTTTACAATGCTCTACCTCAACACAATCCCGCCCGCTAGGTTTTGCATCACACCTCTTGCGCCACACGGAAATCAAGAACCATGTCCTTCACAATGGCGAGAATTGAATTGAGATATTACAAATTAATCACCGTGTCTATCCATAATAGACATGTGGTTTGCACGATTAAGCTCGTATCAATGGCGCACAAAGTTAAGTCCTTAACATTACCCGCGAGGCTACCACATCCCCGGTGCAACCGCACCTCCTTTATCGCACGATCACTCGCCCGAGTGAAACACCAATTTGTATAACCAAGCCAACGTCACACCAATGACGTGGCACAAATTTTAATACATGTGGCACCAACCACAGTTCCACATGTCATTAAGTCAAATTAATAATTAACATGTGTGATGAGATCAATCGTAAATATAAGCTGGCTAAGCAATCTAATCGTACCAACCCATGTGACAAAATAATCTAGCATCACTAATAAATTACCCAACCTATGGTGACAATGGCATCATGGTATTCCAAAGTATCAAGGAGGTATAATCTCAATTGGGACGATAACTACCAGTGCAAAGGTTTGAATAAAAATAGCAATGCGATGAAATTTAAAATAAAATAATTAAATAATAGATTGTAAAACTGAGTTCAACATGATCAAAGGACACGACTTGCCTTCGTTATGCTCAGTGGGGTACTCCTGGTCTTCGGGCGCGAAACCTGCTCCTCCGGAATCCGAATCTAACGAGAGGGAAAACAACCGAAAAAAAAGAAACACATAAAATGATAAGCAAAAGAACTCCAAAATTCACAAAACCAGAACCAACAGCTAGAGCTCGATTTTAGATGAATTTAGAAAAAAGAACAGGGTCAATCGGAGTGAGGACAGAGGAGAACGGGCTCTCGGAAAATTAATTCCAAAATTAAATCGAGAAATTCGGAAAAGTTACTGTGCAGTGGACCCGGTCCACGAAATTCCGAGTCCACCGTGGACTCGGTCCACGTAACAGTGCACGGGGGCAGCGAGCTGACGCGGCGGGGGCGCGCTGATGTGGCAGCAGCATATGCTGCCACGTGGCACGGGGACGTGGTGGCTGACGTGGCAGCTGACGTGGCTGCCACGTGGCACCTGGAGGGGCGGTCTCGGCTGACGTGGCGCTGACGTGGCATGCCACGTGGGATGCCACGCCAATTAGGGCTGACGGGCTCGGCCGACGCGCACGGCGTGGCGCGGCGCGGTGCGGCGCTGGCGCGACCGGACCTTCGGTCCAGACCGAGCGACGGCGAGGATTGCGCGGTACGGCGCGGCGACGGTGGATCGGCGACGCGCATGCTCTCGGCCGCTGGCGGGCGACGCGTGGCGGCGTGAGGAGCGGATAGGCGACGCGTGGCGGTGCGCGGCGCAGACGCGCCGAGGCGAGGCGAGGGCGAGGCGACCGAGGCGACGGGCGAACGGGCGCGAGGGGCTCACCGCGCGGCGGCGACGGCCGTGCTCCGCGACTCAAGCGATCGCGGAGACACGGCACGGGCGGCGCGGGCGACTCGGCGGCGGCGCGGCGCGAACGGCGCGAGGCTAGGGTTCGTGGCGGCGGAGATCGACACGCAACCGAGGCGCCGACGGGTTAAATGCACGCGAACCGAGGGAGCTCGACCGTTACGCGCGGGATAAAAATCCGTATTGTTTGACGGTCCGATCTCACGCGATGAGATCGACGGCCGAGGCTCTGTGAGGCGTTAGGGTTAGGGTTCGCCGCATGGGCGAACGATAGCGGTGACGCGCGGGCGCGCGACGGCGGCCGAGGGCGCGGCGCGGCGCTGGCGCTGGTGCGCCGCTGCTAGCGCGATGCGCCGACGCGTGGCGCGGGCGGAACAGCGCGCGCGAGCGCGGAAAGGGAGACGGCGGCGCGCGCCGCGCACGGATGGCCGACGCGCGGAGGAGAGAGATCGGGCGCGGGTTTATTTCTTTTCTTTTCTTTTTCCGAAATTCAAATAAACTTCTAAAACTCTAGAAAATAGCAATTAAATCCCAAAAATTCACCAAAAATACCAGAAAATTCCTTGAGACTCAAGAACACAAATAAAATATTTTCAACTTATGTTAATGTTTATTTTATTCATATTAAATATTTGAAAATTCTAAAATTCATTTGGAGCTTGAATTAAATTCAGAAAATTCCGTAAAATTCATTTTCAAATTCCGTGCTTTAAAATCTCTAAAACAGATGTTACAGAGCCGCCGCTTCTCCTCTTCCATCGCCTCCCGTCTGCACTCCGGCCAAGACACCGACGCTTCGCGCCACGACTGCCCCATCACGCCAAGGCCAAGGCCGCTGCTGCCGCGCCGCAAGGCGCGCTGCCACGCTGCCGCGCCGATCGCCGATGCCCCGCCCCCGCACCGCCCTATCCGAGCCGCCATCCAGATCTCGAGCGAGCGCCCGGATGCACCATGCGCCGACGCCTCGCCGTCCGATCCGCCGCCGCCCGCCGCGAGCCCTCGCCACGCCAGCCTAGCTAACGCGGGCGTGCCACGTGGTATGCCACGTGGTCGACTACATCACCAAACCGCTTCTCAAAGCCACGCGGCAGCCACGTCAGCCGCCATGTCACCACCGTGCCACGTGGTAGCACATGCGCATGCCACGTCGGCCAGCCCTATCGCGTCATCACCCTCTCTCCCCCGCGCGCACTATTCCATGCGCCGGGTGCACCGTGGACCGAACCTCTCGTGGACCGGGTTCACAGCACAGTGCACTTTTTCTTTTTCCTGATTTTTCTTTAGGGTTTATTTTTCGAGAGCCCGTTCTCCTTCGTCCTAGCTCCGATTGATCCCGTTCTTTTTTCTAAATTCATCTAAAATCGAGCTCTAGATTTTGGTTCTAGTTTTGTGAATTTTGGAGTTCATTTGCTTATCATTTAATATGTTTCTTTGGTTTCGATCGTTTTCTCTCTCGTTAGATTCGGATTCCGGAGGAGCAGGATCGACGCCCGAAGACCAGGAGTACCTCACTGGGCATAACCAAGGCAAGTCGTGTCCTTTGATCATGTTGAACCTAGTTTGCAATCTATTATTTAATTATTTTGTTTTAAAGTATATTGCATCGCTATTTTTATTCAACCGTTGTAATTGGTAGTTATCGTCCCTTTTGAATTTATCCCTCCTTGATAACTTTGAACACCATGATACCCTTGTCACTATAGGTTGGGAAACATACTAGTGATGTTATGATATTTGTCACATGGGTTGGTACGATTAGATGCTTAATCTTGCTTAAAGTTACGATCGGGTTTATCATCACATGTGAATTATAATTTTGACTTAATGAGATATGGAACTGTGGTTGGTGCCACGTATACTAAAATTTGTGCCATGACGTTGGTGTGTCATCGGTGGTGGTTATACAAACTTGGTTTTGCACTCGGGTGAGTGATCGTGCAGTAAAGCGGGAAGTGCAGGTGCACTCTGGGGGATGTGGTAGTCTCGCCCAGGGATTGTTAAGGACTTAACTTTGTGCGCCATTGATCTGAGCTTTACCGTGCAAACCACATGTCTGGTATGGGACGGACCTGGCTGACTAATTTAGGAGGTTCCAACTTTAATCTTGCCATTAAGATGAACATGGTTGCTGATTTCCATGTGGCGCAAGGGGGGGTGTGATGCGAAACCCTAGCGGGCGGATTGAGTTGGAATTGAACTTTGTAAAGGCCTTGTTGTGGTTACCTTCAGCCGGCGCTAATCACATCGTGTGGGTACAGTTGTGCAACCTCTGCAGAGTGTAAAACTATTCGAATAGCCACGTCCTCGGTCATGGACAATGCTCGGTGATTTCATACGAGGGGTAGTTATTTCTGAAAACTTGAAGATTGTGGTTGGTTAGTGGATAGTTAATCCACTGTTGGTTTAACTTATGGATTGGGGGTCCATAAGTGGTTGGTTTAGCTTGTGGATGGGAGGTCCGCAGGTGGTTATTTCAATTCCTTTGATTGCGTATTTATTACTGTTTTACTTAAAGTTTGCCTTCAATCTATTATTTGTATTTCAACTGTCTTTCATGCAAATTAACCTTTCAGCCATCCTTTAGTAAGCCTTGCATACTATATTGCATTCATTTGTTACAAACGACTTGCTGAGTACCAATGTACTCACGGCTTTATGCCTAATATTGCTCAGTTGAGGAAGAGGAGTATCACTAGCAGGAGGTTCCAGAAGAAGAATACTTCAATGACTTCGCGGATTAGGCTTCGTTCTCCTGTGGGCTTGTCGATTGGCCGCTACGCTTTATTTTGGTTTTCCGCTGCTACTTTTGTTAAGCCTTCGGGCCAGTTTATTGTAAACTTGACCATAAGGTCGTACCTTTTGAGATTTGTCGATATTTGAGTTTTTTTCCTTTATTTTATCGTATATGGTTGTGATGACATCTATGTTTAATCGTGTGCACTAGCATGATCCTGCGACTAGTGCAGAATACACAGGGAGTCCGGATTTGCATATTCGGGTCTCGACACTTTGACCTCGGAGCCTTTGACTTCGACCTCCGTCTTTGAACCGACCATGGCTGTTTGACCATTTTAACCTCCGCACCCTCTGACCTCTTTTCAAGCCATCCGATTCTTTCGACCACTCTGCATAATCCAATTCTTTCGACCACTGTACAGTTCCGACCATGTCTTCGACCAATCTTCGACTTCGACTTCACCCATATTTGGAGTCTCTGTCTTCGACTTTGACCTTCGCAACTTCAACCGTTGATTCAACTATGGTTTCAACCACGGCTCCGACTACACCTTCGATCATGGTTTCGACCATATACATATATTGTAGCTTCCGAGAATTCCTTTTATTCATTTCTATCACAAGGTTGGTATGGGACAGTCCTGGCTGACTAACTTGTGAAGTCCTAACTTTGGTCTCGCTATAGGTTAAATGTGAGCGTGGTGTAGGCCATGAGAAGTCTCACACGGCACAAGAGGGGGATTCAACTTGTGGATTCAAGTTGTGGTGAAACCTTATTAGCGGCGTGACCAGGTTGAAGGCTTAGCATTGTAAATGCTTTGTTATGATTTTCTCAGTCTCACGCCTACGGAAGCGTGTAATGGACGACAAAATGAGATAATCATATCTTGTGGGCAAAGCTGTACAACCTCTGCAGAGTGTATAATCTATCCTGGATAGCCATACCCACGGTTATGGGCAAGCCGAGTAAAGTTTTTCATGGATTAGTTTTTGGTTTTAAAAATGGTTTCTAAAAAGGCTTATGGATGGATGGAATCCATAGAAGATTTTAAAAAGTATATGGATGGATGGAATTCATATGAGATCTTTTGGAAAAGATGGACCAGGTGGGATACCTGTGAATAGGTTAGTGTTTGGTCGGAGCCTGCACTAATGATATTATTTTGTTAAATTATCATTTATATCTATTGTATCAAATTCAGCTTTTGAATCTATTTACTGCATTTACCTTAATTCTGCTTTTACGCACAAATAACTTATTATGCCTTCCATTGTTAATCCTTATGCATGCATGAACTCTGTTAAACCTCCTGGTGTAGCTTGTGGAGTACTTTATGTACTCATGTTGCTTCATTCACCATTTTTAGAGAAGGACTTCATCAACTTCGGTGCAAATAACGACGAGTAGAACACATCTTACAATCATTCACCTGTGGGCAGGCAGGATGGCGCTGCTACTTTATGGTTCTTTTTCTGTTGCTTGTATTTATTTTTGATTTATAAACCATTGATGTAAACTTTGGCCATCAGGCCCATATTTAGTTAATGAATAAATGTCATTGTGCATGATATGAATTTTTGTTATCCACTGTGTTCACTAGCTTGATCCTGGACTAGTGCAATTTACATAGAGGATCCAGGAATCGTTGCTCCAGGGTCCGACATTCAGCGACTTCATGGATTAGGCCTTCACTTCCCAGTCGATTGTCTGTGGGCATGTCAAATGGCTTCCACACTTATTTCTATTTTCTGCTACTAAATTTTAAGCCCTTCGGGCTAGTGAGTTGTAAGCTTGGCCATAAGGTCGTACTTTGATAATTATTAATATTGAAGCTTTTCTATTTTTTATCGTGTATATGGTTGATATTTCATCTATGTTAAACTATGTGTAGTAGCATGATCCTGGACTAGTGCGGCATATACAAAGAGTCCGGATTTGCATATCTGGGTCTCGATAGAGGTGGTATTAGAGCCATATCGACTATAGGATGAAGCTCTAGTTAGAGTGGTCATCTTATCCCAATTTCAAAATCTATTTTCTAAATCAAACCAACTAAATTGGATATTTAGTAATATCTCTATTCTCTTACTTCCTTCTTAAGGTTCTCGATCTTTGCCCCATTCTTCACAAATTTATTTTTTCCAAGTTCCCAAACTAATCTTCTCTCCCTTACAATGCCTTAGATGTCTTAAGCTTCCTACAGCCAGAGTGGAGAATGGCAAGGACTTCTCCGAGTTTTGTTATGGAGCCTTGGATTAAAGAGATCACCAGTCTACCTCACCAAGGATGAGAAGCCAAAAGGCTAACGTATCAGATGCATCACTAGGTTGTACTGCACCACCAGGATCGACAACCAAGTTCTACACCATAGCTTCAAGAATACTGGTGCTTGTGGAGAGTGGTCGGCACAAGGAGCCGCACACAAGGCCATCCATCAGCTTTGCAAGCTATACATCATCAACATGCCCAAGCTCATTTAGAGGTTCAAGGAGTAGTATGTAGCTACCCCAAGCATAGCAAAGCCAGCCATAAAGGAGCCTCAATTGTAGCTGCCAGTACATCTACCCTCGCCTACATCGCTGAGCCCGGAGGAGAGACGGCACATAACATGCAATCGTCAGGAGTACCTTTGGCACTTCATTCCAGCCATAGCCAAGGAGCAGTCGTTGCGAGTCCGCAACCCGTGGGTGGTCTATAATGACTTAGAGGAGGAGTTTAGTGAGCCCTACCTGTCAGGACCCGAGTGGGAGCACCTAGATTTGAGAGTGCAAGTAGGACGTTGGTTTTTATTGGCATTTGTGTGTGATGTGAGCTCCAAATCTTGCCCTTAAAAGCATTATATTACAATCATATTGTAACAGCCCAGCTATTTATTTCAAAAAGAAAGATAAAAAACATTTAATTTAATTTAAAATAAAATACTTACTTTTGGTTGTTTAAATTTATTTGCCTGATTTTCTGCTTTTAAAAAGGGTTTTACGTGAGAAAAGTAATTTAAGTAAATAAAAAAATAACAATTTAAAATTTAAAATAAATAATAATTAACTTAGTTTAAAATAAAAATCAAAGTTATTTGGTTGCTTAAAATTTTAAACTTTTTTCGCTAACATAATTTTCTACTCTAAATAAAGAGCCTTTCTGTTAAACAAAAAAATATTATAAAAATAAAAATATGCAAATTTTAGTTGGAATTTTTTTATAAGTTCAAAATAGCTTTAGAAACTTCTATAAATTTTTCTAAGATTTTTAAGCTTTATTTGTTATTTATTGTATTATTTAAAGCTAGAAAAAGAAAAACATTTTTAAAAATTAAAATAAATGTTAATAAATTCTGAAAATATTTTTTTAATCTTTTCATATTCCAAGGATTCTAAAAATATTTTTTTTTGGAATTTTTCTGAATTTTCTTTTTCTTTTTCTTTTTTTTCCTTTTCTCTTTTTCTCTCTCCTCCTTTTTCCTCTTCTTTCTCCAGGGAGTTACGTGTGTGACGAACTGAGCCAGGCTGCCATGGCTGCACGTTTCCAAGCTTTTTTCAATGTCTCATAACTTTTGATTCTCTTAACGGTTTTTAGTAAAATAAATTGTATTCAACTCACCTCATCAAGCTCTTTCATTTCCCTACCCTTTCCCCTCCTATTGATGACCATTTTTGCGGGATTTAACTCATGCCATTCAAGGACATGGATGGTTGATCTCCCTCCTCGGACCTCCTCAACCCCCTATAAAAGGGAGCCCCAAGAGCCTCTCTTCATCCTCACTCAACCCCGAAAATCTCAAGTCCCCTCTCCCTCTTATTTGGTCGCAATCGGAGTTTTATTTTTGTGTACCAAGCGTCGTTCTTCGTCCTTTTGTGCCTCGTCCGGTGGAGCGCCGCCGCGTTTGACCACACCGTTGGCTTCGCCTCGTCGCGTTCTACACGGTGCTCACCTCGCATTCGCCGGAACTTTGCCGGAGCATCGTCGGCACCGTAGGCCAAATCGGGTCCGCGTTCGTCGCGTCGCCACCGGCCGACCGTGCATGCCCGCCCAAAACCAAGGTGAGCATCATGATCCCCATGCTTTACTCTTCGATTCGCCGCAACTCTCGCATGTTAATTCCTCTCCGTTTGCCCGGAACGCCGATGTCAGCCTGTAGACCGCATAAAGTCTTGTCCATCGCGTTTCGCTAGTCCGTTGGCCGAGCTGTCTGCGGCGTTGAGTTCGTCTCGACCCGTCCTACGCCGTGCTCCCCTCCGTTTGTCCAAAAACCTGTCCTAAATATTTGCGCCCGACACCTTGTCATGGCCGCACATGGCACTGCGCGTCCCCGCCTGTCCGGGAATTCTTTCAACGATCCGTCCACGTCAAAACGTGCCAAACCATCCCAGGATGCTACGTTTCAGACGGTTTTGGATTCGCCTGACCGAGCGCGAAGATATTGAATTTTTAGTGTTTCTGTACCGACGTCGTTCAAACGACGATTACATCGCCACCGGTGAGTTTCGGCTTAGCCGATATTTTTTTCTAGCTTTGCCTCGCCGCGTTCTAGGCCATGCTCACCTTGCTTCTCCATGTTTTATTCCCGAAAATTATTCTTCTCTCCACACCCTATGTCATTATCACCGCAGACGTCGTCATCGTACTCCGTTTGACGTGCCGCCAATTCTTACATGTGCCTCGGGTCTTTAGCAACCCATTGGCTTCACCTCCCGTGTCTTTTCTCGCCAATGACACGGCCAAAAACAGTGAACAGGGCTGCTGCCCGTTGCTGTTCACACGGGAATATTCCTGATTTTTCTTTTTCCAGAATTTTCTGATCCGCCAATCTTCCAATCGCTTGTTCTCCTCCGTCCGAACTCCGAATCAGGTGATTCAAGTTTCTAAATTCATATAAATTCATAATCTATTTTTTAGTATATAATTCATGATTTTTGAATTTTCTCGACCGCCCTTGGTTGAGTCTCCTCACCGCTGGAACACCGTCGACACCGCCGCCCGAGTTACGCCACTGCTTCACCTCGCCGCCGACCACCTTCCAACCACTTCTGGTATTGCACGAGAGCACCAATGCACTTCTCGCAACCCCCCTCTCTTTTCTTTACCTCGCCACCCCTCCGCCAAGCAATCCCGCCGCCGGAGTGTCTCTTTCGCCGACACCGACGCCACCACTACCAAATCTTCGACGGGACCACGCGCACCTCCTTCACCCTTTTTCCTGAACCAAAATATGGCCGGAGTACCCCACCACCGGTAACCTTCCTCAGGCCCGTGTGAACCTTCGACACCCCTTCTCCGAGCAAGCCGTCATCGGAGAGTCTCCATCGTCGATAATTGTACCCCGTCTCCTCTACGCCCTCGCCGCCAGCCAGTTCTGCGCAGCCCGAACCTTGCGCCAAGGTGAAACCAGACTTATACTCTTCTCCCTCTTTTGTACATCTCACCGGTCTTCGCCACCATTGGATCACTCCGATCTTATCATGCGAAGCCGTCCGACTTCTCCCAGCCATCCGATTCTAAGACCCCGCTATCCGGAGGCTCGTTAGACTCTACCATCCGGAGGCTCTTAGACTCCGCCATCCAGAGGCACTTTAGGCTCCACTGCTCGAGGCTTCCTAGACTCCGACTACTCGTGAGCCTTCAACTTCGACTTTGATCTTCATCCCCGAGACTTTGACCTTTGAAACTTCGACTCTAGCCTTTGACCTTCGACCTCGAAGACTTAGACTTCGATCTTCAATCTTGGAACCTTCGACTTCCACCTTCGCCTTCAAACCGACCATGGTTGTTTGACCGTTTTAACCTCCGTACCCTCCGACCTCTCTGAACCCTTCGATCTCTCCGTCCACTGGAAGCCATCCGATCTCTCTAACCCATTCGATTCTTTCCATCACTCTGCATAAACTCCAATCCTTTCGACCACAATTGTTTTTCCGACTATAGTCACTCCCAACCACTGTCATCTCCGTCTACCTCCGACCATAGTCGCTTCCGACCACTGTCACTCTTCGCTCTAAGTCTCCGAGTACCTTCGCTTTTTCAGCGAGGAGTAGTTGGAAGAATACTCGGTAGTCGAAGTCATAGCCGACTCGAGTACCTTCGCTTTCCACCACCGGCGCTCATTGTCGCCCGACCACTCGACTCCGACACCATTTGTTCTCGATCGTTATAGTGTTCTTCGACCACTATACAATTTCGAGTAAGTCTTCGACCGAATCTTAATCTTCAAATTCGACTGCACCCGTACTTGGAGTCTTTGTCTTCGGCTTAGACCTCCGCATCTTCAACCGTTAATTCGACTATGGTCTTGACCATGTCTTCGACTACACCTTCGATCATGACTTCGACCCTACACAAATATTGTAGCTTCCAACCACTTTTCCTTCATAAAGAAAAGAATTCCAATAATTCCTTTTATTCATTTCTTTGGAATTCAAACTTCCAGAAGTCGTCCTCCTTCACCCTAACTCCTTTTGGACCAATTCAAATTCCAAAATTCATATTCTATCTCCCGGCATTTATTTTATAAAATTTGGATTTTATTTGGATTTTATTTGAGTTTAGTTTGTTCTTACTTTTCGTGTAGACTACGACTATTTCGAGAGTATAACTTCAATAACCTCGGCAAACTTCAAAGAAAGGCAAGTTACACCTTTGACCATGTTGAACCTAATATTTCAAATGTATTTATATTGTTTTACTGTATATGCATGCGTATCTTTACTCAAATATAGTTCAAAATTGTTTTAAATTTAGTTATACCCATAATCCTTTGATTATAGCCCAATTTGAATCTCGAATTCCTATACCTTGTCACCCTAGCTAAAAACAAGTCAGTACTGTAGTATTGGCTAGAAAATTTTATAGCAATGCTTAGCCTGGCTTAGTATAACTTTAGGTGGGATCAAATCTTTCTCATGAAATGACGATTTGAAAATGAGTTCTTGACTTCGGTGAGTCAAGGATGGTTTGTGAAAATGGTTTAAAAACAAAAATAGAAACTTATGATTTGGAGTTAGGCTAATGGATAGGTGGTGGGTGCGGCATGCCTCGTGTTTGGTGACACTGGTTGATTGTCGTGCATGTGGGTATGTGGATCGAGCCTAAGTCAAATTAAGGACCACCAGTGAGCTATCATTTGCAAAGCCACATCGTACTACCACAAGATCGTATGGGACATCTGGCCGACTAATTTATGAGGTCCCAACTTTGGTCTCGCTATAGGTTGAATGTGAGCGTGGCATAGGCCATGGGAAGTCTCACACGGCACAAGAGGGGGCTCCAACTTGTGGATTCAAGTTGTGGTGAAACCTTAGCGGCGGCGTGACCAAGTTGAAGGCTTAGCATTGTAAAGGCCTTGTTATGATTTCTCAGTCGCACGCCTATGAAAGCGTGTAGTGTCCGACAATATGAGATAATCATATCTTGTGGGTAAAGCTGTACAACCTCTGCAGAGTGTATAATCTATCCTGGATAGCCGTGCCCACGGTTATGGGCAAGCTGAGTAAAGTTTTTCATGGATTAGACTTTAGTTTTTAAAAATGGTTTCTGAAAAAGGCTTATGGATGGATGGATGGAATCTATGACCAGGTGGGATACCTGTGAATAAGTTGGTGTTTGGTCGGAGCCTGCACTAACAAAATGAATCCATAAGAGATTTTGAAAAGCATATGGATAGATGGAATCCATGTGAAACCTTTTGAAAAGATGGACCAGGTGGGATACCTGTGACTAGGTTAGTGTTTGGTCGGAGCCTGCACTAACGATATTATTTTGTTAAATTATTATTTCTATCTACTGTATAAAATTCAGCTTTTGCACTTATGTATTGTATTTAAATTCAGTACTGCTTTCGCACAAATAACTTTATTAAGCCTTCCTTTGTTATTCCTATGCATGCATTCACTCTGTTAAAACTCCTGGTGTAACTTGCGTAAGTACTTTATGTGCTTACCTTGGGAGTACTTTATGTGCTCACTTTGCTAAAATCTGTTGCCAGAGGATGATGTCAACAACTTCGTGAGGATGGTGACAACTAGGCCGTCTTACACTATTCGCCTGTGGGGTGCGGGATGGGTCGCTTTGCTTCATTGGTTTTCTTCCGCTGTTTATATTTAATTTTGGTTTATGAACCATTGATTTAAACTTTGGCCATCAGGCTCATATTTAGTTAATAAATAAATGTCATTGTGCATGATATGAATCTTTGTTATCCACTGTGTGCATTAGCTTGATCCTGGACTAGTGCGATTTACACAGAGGGACTCGGAGTTGTTGTTCCGGGTTCCGACACATATCAACTTTTATTGGAGTTATTTGCTTAGCTTTTTTGTTAACCTCTTGATTAAGTGTTTGTTTAGTCTAGGTTTGCCATTAGAAATCCCTTAAATGAGTTTACTCCTTATCTGTGCTTTTTCCTCTCACCTTTTATGCCATTGAAGTCAGTAATTATTTCCCTTTTTCAGAGCAGCAGAAAGATGGTTGACACTAGGAACTTCGCAGGCAGGCTGTAGTCAGATGCATCAGGATCCAGGGAGCAGCGCCACCCAGCCAGCCTAGGTAGCCCCAATGGGTTTGGACCCAGCTGTTATTCAGTTTTTGGTGGCTCAGACGTAGATGATGCAATCCATGATGTAGAATATGAATGCCATAATGCAACGGCAGACCTAGGAGGCAGTTGCACCTCACCCCACTCGTCAGCAGTCTAGATTTGTAGAGTTTATAAGGACAAGACCACCCACCTACTCTCGATCTTTAGAGCCCTTGGAGGCGGACGATTGGATACGTTCAATTGAGAAGAAACTGAACTTAGCTTAGTGCACCGACCGAGAGAAAGTGTTGTATGCTGTGCACCAGCTAGAGAGAGCCACCATAGAGTGGTGGGAGAACTACTACACTGCTCATGAGGACTAGGACAGCATCACGTCGGTAGAGTTCACCACCTCATTCTGTCACGCCCATATCTTGGATGGGGTGATCGAGATGAAGAAGGAGGAGTTTCATGAGCTGTAGTAGAGGAACATGTCGGTGAGTAACTTAATAAGTTCACTCAGTACTAGAAGACCCAGCTACTGATAATGCTCGCCAAAAGAGGTTCAAGAAGTGATTGAACCTAAGATTGAAGGTGCAAGTGGTGGGCAATGATTATGGCAGTTTTCAGAACATGATGGATAAGGCCATGCTCATTGAGGAGAGTCATCATGAGCTTGAGGAGTCTCGCAAGAGGAGGATGATGCAGCAGGGATCTCAGATGCAATAGGCCTAGAAGGCTTGCTTTGGCACATTCCAGCCTTCTCAAGTGTTGCAACAGCTAGTCTTCAGGACACCGGCCCTAGCGCCATGACAGTTTTAGTTGAGACAGTGTCCTAGTGGATCAGTTAGCCAGCAGCAGAGGAGTGCCAACCCAATAGCTTTCATCAGTTGCTACAAGTGTCACAAGTTGGGACACTATGCCAGCAAGTGCCCCTAGAGGCAAGCTCCTACGCCAGTTCGTTTCAATCTGGGAGTATTGGGACTCGGAACAACAACTCCAAGTCCCTCTGTGTAAATCGCACTATCCCAAGAAAAGCTAGTGCGCACAGTGTCAACAGTAATGTATATCATGCAAAAATCACCACCGAATATTATTAAATGACAAAATACGGCCTTGAGGTCAAGTCTTACAAAATAGGGCACAAGGCCAACAAAATAAAAGAAACAGCGGAAAGCAATAAAGGTAGCGGAACAGCCCATCCAGCCTCCCACAGGCGAATGACTGTAAGACGCGTCCTACTTGCTAAAGTAGTCCTCACCGTCGTAGTCGCCCTCGAAGTCTGGCAACAGATTAAGCAAGGTGAGTACGAGAGTACTCCCAAGGTAAGCAAGCAAATGCTTATGCAAGTTACACCAGGGATTGTAACAGAATTGATGCATGCATAATGGATTTCAAAGGAAGGCTTAATAGGGTAATGTGTGGAAAAGCAATACTTAAATTGGAAACAAAATAACATAAATATGAAAAGCTGAATTTTAATACCGTATAAGAAACATTGTTTTTAACAAGTAATAGCGTTAGTGTAGGCTCCGACCCACACTAACCTATCCACGGGAATCCACCCGAACCAGAACCAAGACTGTCATTTGTTTGCTCAAAAACCAAGTTTATAAAATCCAAGTCTAATCTGTGACGACTTTACTCAGCATTCCATGACCGTGGACACGGCTATCTAGATAGGTTTTAACTCTGCAGAAACTTTACCCACAAGATATTTCCTCTCACTTGAGCCACGCGATAAACACACTGCCTTAGGTGTGCGGCGGAGAGTTCATGACAAGGCCGTTCCGATGATCCGTAGCCAAAATAATCACGCCGCCACTAAGATTTCACCACAACTCGAATCCACGAGTTGGAGCCCCCTCTGGTGCCATGTCAGACTTCCCACAGCCTATGCCGCGCTCACATTCAGCCTATAGCGAGACTATGTTTGGAACTTCACAAATTACTTAGCCAGGTCCGTTCCATACCGGACTTGTGGTAGTACGAAGTGACTTTGTAAAATGAATCACAGAAACGGTCCTTATGTTCATAAACCATCATTGACTCACCGAAGTCAAGAACTAAATTTTAAAACGTCATTTCCTGTGAAAGACATTAATCCCACCTAAAGTTATACTAAGCCAGGCTAAGCATTTCTACAAAATCTCTAGTCAATACTGTGGTACTAACTAGTTTTCAGCTAAGGTGACAAGGTACATGAATTTGAGATTCAAATGGGCTATAATCAAAGGACTATGGGTATAACTAAAGTTAAAACTGAATTTAGATTAAGTTTGAATAGAAGTACGCATGCATATACAGTAAAACAACATACATAAATTTAAAATATTAGGTGCAACATGGTCAAAGGTGTAACTTGCCTTGATCGAAGCCCTGCGGGGAATCGTCGAACTCAAAGTCTCCGGAATCGTCGAAATCTAAAGTAAAGAGCCAATTCAAAGAAAATTCAAAAACAAAATTCAAATAAATTCAAAATTTCAAAATTATGCCAGAAATGGATAGATTATGATTTTATAAAAATTTAAAAATTTGAATGGGTCAATTTGGAGTTAAAATGCAAAAGTTATAGCCCTCCAAAGTTTTAATTCAAAATAAAAGAAAAAGGGGTATTTTCTGGATTTATTTTTAAACCGAAAGGATTTATGATGTCAGCAAGAATTATTTTTCTAAAGGAAAATACAGATTTATGACGTCAACCACAGGATTAAATTATTCGGGAAGAGGCTGACAGGTGGGGCCCAGATCTGGTGGACTGAGTCCATGGACCCGAGAAAGAGGTGAGGTGGCAGGCGGGCGCGCGAGGGTGGGGGTGGCGCTGACATGGCGCCACGTGGCTGCCACTTGGCACCACGTGGTCGCTACGTGGCTGCCATGTCACGGCAACGTGCCGACGTGGCGGCACGCGCGCGAGGTGGCGAGGGGCGCCAGTGGCACGGCGTGGCGCCACGGTGGCGCCACGCCGCTGCCACCTCGGCTCGGGCCGACGGAGCAGCGGCGGCGGTGGCGCACGGGACCGAGGGTCGCGGCGCTCCGGCAGCGGTGGCATCGCCGAGGCACCAAACGGAGAGGGGATGGGAGTGCATCGGTACCTTGCGCGGAGGCCGAGGGTGACAGGAGGGGAGAATCGGCGGAGAGGGGCGGTGGTCGGAGAGGGCTTCACGGCGGCGGAGGAGCTCCGGTGGCGCAGCAGCTCGGGGAAGTGGTCGCTGAGGATCGCCTGGGCACCAGCAAGGTCGGGGAGGCGTCGGCGAGGGGCGAGGTGGCTCGAGCCGGCCGGAATCGCTCATCGGAGTTGCTGAAGGCCGGCGGGGAAAAACGAGCGCAGGGAGGTCTCCGACACTCGGTTTTGCGAATTGGAGGCAAGGGGAGCGGCGGTGTGGGAAGAGGGTGCTCGGGGAGGTCCTTTTATAGCCTGGGAAGGGGAGTAACGGTCGCGTCCATCTCGCCGGAGTTGCAACGGCTCGGAGGTTTAACGCGATGGTGGTAACAGCTGCAATTACGCGCGATTATGCCCGCAATGGACGCGGTGGAGGTGCAATGGCTATTTGCTGTTGGCGCGGGGCATCAATTCGGAAGGAAACCGAAGCTTTAAAAGCTTCGGTTTGCGGCTTCTATGGCGGCAGCGGGCGGGGATCGCGCGAGGAAGAAAGGAAAGGGGGCGGGGAAGACGGGCTTGACGAGCGGGGCCCACCGGTCAGCGAGAGGGGAGAAAAAGGAAAGAGCGAGGGGGACGGTCGTATGCTCGACGGGTGGCACGGGAGAGATCGGGGCTGGCGGCGCGTTGCGGCGGGTAAGTGAACGGGACGGCGAGATTCGATCCGACAACGAAGATCAAATCGGGCCGATCGGCGCTAAGTGGGGACGGGCGGCGCGATTAGGTACGGCAATAGGGAACGGCTGGATGAGGCCACGCGCCCGTCGGAGGAAAACGGCGGGCAAAGCGGTAAGTTGGTGCGGCGGCGGGATTAAATCGGGCGCGGAGCGGGACGGTCCGATGTACGACACGCTGCGTCGCACGCGAGAGAGGGAAGCGGGATGAAGGGTAAGTGAAGATGGGCGGCCGAGATTAGATCCGACGGGGTGGAGGAGTCTCCGATGGCTGACACGTGGCAGCCCGAGTTGATTTTAGGATTTTGTTTTCTTTTTGATTTCCAGAAATGAGAATAAGCTTTAGAAAACTCAGAAAAATACCAAATAAATTTTGAAAATTCCAGAAAAATTCGGAGAACCTTCTGGGACTAATTGAGACTTAATAAAAATATTTTCCACCCAATTTGATAAGTATATTTAAAAAAAATCACAATTTGATTTAAAAGGGAAGGTTTCAATTCTTTATAAAATCCTAAAAATTAATATAATTACATATTTGACTTTAGGAAGGTGAAATACATTTGTTTGATTTACAAGAAATGCAATGAACTCATTTTGACCTTGTAATAATAGAAGTTTTGTAATTTTCCTTAAATCAAGACTTTGAAATAAACTCCAGGAAAATCCAATAAATTCCAGAATTGATTTTTAAATAAAGGAATACAATTTTTTTGGGATGTTACAGAGAGCCACACTAGATCAAACTCCTACCTCAGGAGCGGGACGAGGAGAACCCCAAGCATCAGGCCTGGCCAGCAGAGCACCGCCACCAGTTTTGAGAGGTTAGGTGAACCATGTCACCGCTAAGCAGGCCCAGGTAGCGCCAAAAGTTGTGATTGGTAAGTTTCTAGTCCACTCAGTTCCTGCCATAGTTTTGTTTGATTCTAGAGCTTCGCATTCATTTGTTTATTGGAGTTTTGCTTTAAAGCAATGTGTTGTAGGGGTTAAAGGAATACGCGTAGGCTACGGAAGCAGAAAACAAAACTTTCTACCGCGCACTCCAAGAACATCATGCTAAGGAAGGATCATGGATCGTTACCACTTAGACGCGCAATGAAGAAGAATTGAAACCGATCCAATCACACGCGTCCCGAGGTAGTAGTGGAAGTAGCCGATCGTCCCGAATAGATCGTCTCCTCCACGCACGCCGATCAAGATCGCGAACGAGCGGCGCCTCCACCGGTATCCACACGTCCCGGCTGAACGCCGATCGCGAGTGTACTAGTACTCGTGGCGACTAGGGTTTGGCTCGGGAGGTGGCGGCTAGGGTTTTGCTAGATGTTAACAGGACGAATCCCCTCCGCCTCGCCTCCATATATAGACCTCCTCACGTGGGCCTCGTGGACCGAGGCCCAATAGGAGTCTATTCGGATCTCTATCCGAATTGAGCCCATATCCGAATCATATTCGAATTAGTGTTCCAACCCGTTAAGCGTGCGACCACAGCAGGTTCACGTATAATTGGTCGTGACCGGAAACGCCTTCCGGTTACCATGTTAATAGCGCCTCTAGTAAGACATATTAACCCCAAAGTATATGTAAAGATCATATCAATTTGAACTCGTAATGTTCTCTAATGTACGAATCCCTTTGCCTCACGATATAGATTGAGCTCAAGGCGAGACCTATGTCATCCTCTTAATAGCTCAATCACTCTCTCGATTCCGTGATGGATTATAAACTCGTGATTGACTCCTCAATCACCTTGGCATGGCCATGCACTTTCATAATCCATTACATCGAGGGGCCCAGAGATATCTCTCCCATAAGGAGGGGCAAATTCTATCTTGATCATTCACATCCCACTACATGTTTCATGGCAAACCCGAAGACTACTTTTATGACTACCCGAGCCACGGAGTAGTGTTTAGTAGTCCCAAAATAAGCTACTACTCATGTTGGGAACCATGATGATCTCAAGTCTAAGGACTCTACATAAACACTACTTGAGACCAGCGATGACACATGGAATCTCTGCGATGTCTCATGGCAGTCTATCCAACATATGTTCACTAACACATGTCCATATTATTGATTTGGTATCACCATACCATGATCCATGAGACATGATCATCAATCAATACATATGCTGATCTTTGTCTTTGAATCATATTTGTTCCTCATATGATATACGATCAGGGATCATTTAGAAATAGCAACATCTTAGTATTTAAGAGTCTCATGAATAAGTCACATACTCATTGATCAATAATGATGATGTCTATTCCAAGGAACAAAGTAATATATCATAAACATAGTATGTGATATATACAACATCTCCATGTTGCTTCTAGGGCATATCACTAACAGGGGTGGCACCCACCTAAACCCAACTAGCCTGTTGAGAAGGTTATAAACCATGTAAATGACGTAGGTTGTCCTCGAAGGGAGGCTCGGTGTAAGGTTACGATGGTAAAGACCCTTCTTACGAGGGAATACATATATATCATGACCAGCCCTTGGGAAAGACCCAAGAGGTCATTTGCTCACTTAACTCTCCACTACCATACCCCTCTCTCTCTGTTTGGTCTGTAGCCACAACAGTTGGCGCCGTCCATGGGGACGACGGAAGCAAGCCTCAAGACCGCAAGAGGAAGGATGGCACTGAAGAAAGCTTCATCAACGGCGACAAAGAAGAAGGAGGGGGTCGCGGCGAGGCCCCGTGTCAACACCAGAGCTTCGACATTGGTGGTCGGGGGCGAAAATGACGACACTCATCGCGCGACCATCGACCCCGCCACCACCGACGCCATCGACCCCGTCGCCACCGACGTGACGATCGGCCCCACCCTGCGCGTCACACCCCACCCCGCCATCAGTGCGACGGTCAACCTCGACGATACCGGACGGGTGCTAGGGAGCGGTAGCCTCGACCACCGTCTCTGCACCCGGTGCGGAAGTGCCAAGCTGCCCCATCGGTGACACGGGCCCCACCGTCGGCGCTGAAGTCCACCACGCGGACGTGACGTGCAACCCAAGGGCACAAGCGGTGGTTGCGACTACCTCGACCGCGCAACCGGGAGCGCCCATGGCCCCGTCTACGCCCGCAGTGGAGAACACCCTGCTGGCAGCCCTTGGCACGTTCCAACAGGACTTGGCGGATCTCCGGGGGGCCGTGCGGAGAATGCAAGAGGCTCGGAGTTAGCTGACCCCATCGGTGATCGCGTCGGAGCCCGTGCCCGAGAGGGCGGATAGCCGCGACACCCCCACCTCCAGCCGCGCTTTGCTACGACGCGTGGACCCAAAATCCGCGGTATCGGTAGGCCTACAGTAGGCAGCGTGGCCGGAGGACTTTAAATTCCCCAGCTCTGTCACGTCGTACAAGGGTGACAAGGATCCCCGAGAGTTCGTGCATGTGTACAAGACCGCCGTCGAGGCGGCAGGTGGAGACGACACCACCAAGGCGAAGGGGCTCCTGCTCGCTTTGCAGGGAGTGCAGCTCTCATGGTTCTTCACCATAGAGCCGAACTCCATATACGCATGGGAGCAGATTCGCGACCGCCTCTACAACAACTTCTAGGGAAACTACATCGAGCGTGTCGACGCGGATCAGCTCTTCGCAATCAAGCAAAAACCATTGGAAAGGCTCCACGAATACTTCAAACACTTCGCGAAGGTCCGCTACCAGGTTAAAGATGTCAATGAGACAACAATTATCAACGCAGCGGTACAGGGTCTCCGCCCGGGGACGCTAGCCGAGTACAACGCGCGGAAACCAATCAAGACAGTGGCGAAGCTCTTTGACAAGATGGAGGAGTATGCCTAGGCGGAAGAAGATGCGAGGCGGCGCCAGAACAACGAGGCCGATGCCAGTCCAGTGGACGGTGTCGCAAAAGGCGCCGACCCATTGAAAGCAAGTTCCTCATGGAGCAAGCGTAGGTAGGAGTCGTCGAAGGACTTCTCCCAGCACAAGGACGCGCCGGCTGACAAGCCTCAGCGCGGCCGTCAGACATCTTGACGAGCCCGTTACGTCTTCGACGTCGACGGCGGCTCGAAAGACAACGCCCCTGCCAGCCGCGGGGCTAGGGCTCGATGAGGTCGGGGGCGAGACCGAGGCCGGGGCCGCGACGGTTGGGCCTGCGCAGAGTATGACGACCAACACCGCCCACAGTGGTGCGAGGTGCATGACCAAGGCAATCATGACACCCGCTCCTGCACCACCATCGCGGCGCTTCGGCAAGGCATCGCCAGAGACAGGGATCTCGAGGCGCGCCCGCCCGTCGTGGCGCACGTTCAGCAGCCACTGGATGGTCCCCTAAGGATTCGGGATCACGATCCGCAGCCTCAGGAGGGTCTCCGGCGAATACAAGACCAGGTGCCACAGCCCCAGGAGAGCCCCCCTGCGGATCCATGCCCTTGAGGGCGCTCCGCGTAGGGTCATCAACATAATCTCCGGAGGCTCCTCCTTGGAGTTCGCCTCGGAGCGACAGCGCAAGGCCTATGTGCGAAGGCTACACCACGTGGCGGCGTACCCGGCTCATGCGCCACCAGATTGGGCGTAGCATGCGATCACCTTCACACACGCCGTCATCAGGATCCCCCAGTCATCCAGGTCGCGGTTGCCGGGTGCGACGTTCGGCGTGTCCTGGTCGATGGGGGTAGCTCCGCGAACGTTTTGTTCGCACAGGCCTTCGACCAGATGGCGATCCCTCGAAGTTGCCTAGGCCCCTCAAGAACTCCGCTGCAGGGCTTCGGAGGTCAGCCGCTACTGGCGCCGGGCCAAATATGTTTGCAGATCTCTTTCGGCCAGGATGACAACGTGGTGAGCAAGGACACCACCATTGATGTCGTTGATATCCAGTACCCCTACAACGCCATTTTGGGGAGACCTGATGGGGACGGGGTCCCGACCTTCGAACAGGTTCTGGATAAGTTGGATTTGGTGGAGGCGCGACACAAATCGATCCAGCTTCCGAACAACACGTCCCGAACCCCGCAATCGCAGCACCACGTCTCCTCAGGTTATCAACCGTGCGCAGCCGGTTGACCTCGCCAAGAAGGCTAATCCTCGCCTGCGAATTGAAGAACACAAGCAAGAACAAGGAAGAACACAACGTAATTGCAGATGTATTGATTTAGCACTCGAAAATTGGGGTCTCACAAACCGATGAACGGCGAAACTGTTCAAGACAGAATTAATCTAAGCAAAACCCAACCCTAATGGTGGGGGTGGCGGCTGTATATAAAGGAGTGAGGGGCGTGCAAAACCCCTGGACACGCCCTAATGGGCTCCAACACAATACAAAGCCGAACGGCCCAAAATACGGTGGCGCAGCACCCTGACAGATTCTGAACATCCACTTGTTTCGATGATTCCTGTTGACTCAGAAGGAATTTTGATATGGGACAAGAGCCATTGGAAAGGTCTCCTTCTTAGCTTTCCATACATATGTGGAACGTCCAAAACGGAGTCCGTATGCGTCATGGGCGTCCGTTTTACTACAGGCTGGTCCTGAAGGCCGAGACAGACGCGAACTCGAGTTGGACTGGGCCTCCGGCTTGACTTGGACGTCCTTGCTGGTCTTCTCCGCCTCCACACCTCTCTCCATGTACTTCATGACCCTCTCCAATGTTCCTAAGCAAGATAACATCATTAGGTAGCAATCTATTCTCAAAACTATAAAAAGGATCGCTTAAGAACGAGCTCACCTCTAGATTTAATTGTCGCATGCGAGCTCGGGTCATTGGACCTTGCATAACGGTTGGAGGATCAGCGGTTGCATCCGAAGGAGTGATGTCCTCATCATCCTCCCCCTCTTGAAGTGGAGTCATCCTCGACTCAAACTCATCTTATTCTCCCAAGTATGGCTTCAAATCTGCAATGTTAAAGGTGGGACTAACCCCGAACTCGGGTGGCAACTCAAGTTTATATGCATTATCATTTATTTTCTCAATTATCTTAAAAGGACCAGCAGCTCTAGGCATCAATTTTGACTTTCTTAACTATGGAAATCTATCCTTTCGCAAGTGCAACCAAACAAAATCACCCGGTTCAAGTTTAACTTCCTTTATACCTTTACTACCAACAATCCTATATTTTTTATTCATCTTTTCAATGTTTGCCTTAGTAGTCTCATGCATTTTGACAATAAAATCAGCATGCTCCTTAGCATCATTATGAACTCTCTCACTAGTAGGCAAAGGTAAAATATCAATAGGGGCACGGGGATTGAATCCATACACTACCTGAAAAGGACTTACCTTGGTGGTGGAGTGTTCCGCTCGATTATATGCGAACTCAACATGCGGCAAACACTCTTCCCACAGCTTCAAATTGTTCTTCAAAACAGCTCTCAACATGGTAGACAATGTGCGGTTCACCACCTCGGTTTGGCCATCAGTTTGTGGGTGACATGTTATAGAGAACAACAACTTTGTACCCAACTTGTTCCATAGAGTACGTCACAAATGACTCAAGAACTTGGCGTCATGATCTGAAACAATAGTAGAAGGCATACCATGCAAACGAACTATCTCTTTGAAAAAGAGGTCAGCAATATGAACGGCATCATCGGTTTTATGACATGGTATAAAGTGAGCCATCTTAGAAAAACGATCCACAACAACAAAAATGCTATCCCTCCCCCTCTTAGTCCTGGGCAATCCTAAAACAAAGTCCATAGAAATATCTTCTCACGGAATAGAAGGAACAGGAAGAGGTATATATAAACCATGTGGATTCAAGCGAGACTTAGCTTTTTGACATGTCGTGCAGCGAGCCACAAACCGCTCAACATCTCGCCTCATCTTTGGCCAAAAGAAGTGTGCGGCCAGAACGTCCTCCATCTTCTTAGCACCAAAATGTCCCATCAAACCGCCTCCGCGCGCCTCCTGCAACAACAAAAGACGAACGGATCCAACTGGAATGCATAGGCGGTTAGCTCTAAACAAGAACCCATCATTGATCACGAATTTATTCCATGCTTGTCCCTCTTTACAATGCAACAACACATCCTTAAAATCAGCATCAAAAGCATATTGTCCTTTAATGGTTTCAAGACCAAAATGCGAAAATCAAGTTGAGACAACATGGTATAGCGTCGAGACAAAGCATCAGCAATCACATTATCCTTCCCTTTCTTGTGTTTAATGACATAAGGAAAAGATTCAATAAATTCAACCCACTTAGCATGTCTACGATTCAAATTGGTTTGACTACGAATATGCTTAAGTGATTCATGATCAGAATGAATGACAAATTCTTTAGGCCATAAATAGTGTTGCCACGTCTCTAAAGAACGAACAAGAGCATACAATTCTTTATCATACGTGGAATAATTAAGAGTAGGACCATTCAATTTTTCACTAAAGTAGGCAACAGGTTTGCCTTCTTGCATCAAAACACCACCAATACCAATTCCGCTAGCATCACATTCCAGCTCAAAAGTCTTACCAAAATCCGGAAGTTGGAGCAATGGTGCGTGTGTAAACTTGTCCTTCAAAAGATTAAAGGACTCCTCTTGTGATGGCCCCCAATAGAACACGACTCCCTTCTTTGTCAACTCAATCAACGGTGTCGCAATGGTGCTGAATTCCTTGACAAAGCGGCGATAAAATCCTGCAAGGCCAAGAAAACTCGCGCTTGGGAGACCGTCGTGGCGTGGGCCAACTCCATATCGCCTCCACCTTGGCTCTATCAACCTCAATTCCCTGTGGAGTCACAACATAGCCAAGAAAAGAGACTCGATCCGTGCACTTCTCAAGGTTACCAAACAAACGTGCATCTCTCAAAGCATTAAAAACAGCACGTAAGTGATTCAAATGTTCATCCATGGACTTGCTATAAATCAAGATATCATCAAAGTAAACGACCACAAATTTGCCAATGAAAGGACGTAAAACCTCGTTCATCAAAGTAAACGACCACAAATTTGCCAAATTTGCCAGCTGGGCGCCACGCCAGCGCCACCCGAGCGTCCCCCTCACCACCTCGCGCGCGTGCCGCCACGTCGGCACGTTGCCGTGACGTGGCAGCCACGTAGCGACCATGTGGTACCAAGTGGTAGCCACGTGGAAGCTGCGTCAGCACCACCTCCCCTCCCCGCTGCCCGCCTACCACCTTACCCACCCATCGGGTCCATGGACGCAGTCCACCAAATCCGGGCCCCACCTGTCAGCCTCTCCCCGAATAAATTAATCCTAGGGCTGACGTCATAATCTGTTATTTCCTTTAGAAAAATAATCCTTACTGACGTCATAAATCCTTTTCGGTTTAAAAATAAATCCAGAAAATACCCTTTTTCTTTTAATTTGAATTAAAACTTTGGAAGGCTATAACTTTTGCATTTTAACTCCAAATTGACCCATTCAAATTTTTAAATTTTTCTAAAATCATGATCTATCTATTTCTGGAATAATTCTGAAATTTTGAATTTATTTGAATTTTGTTTTTGAATTTTCTTTGATTTGGCTCTTTACGTTAGATTTCGACGATTCCGGAGACGTTGAGTTCGACGATTCCCAGCAGGACTTCGATCAAGGCAAGTTACACCTTTGAACATATTGACCCCAGTATTTCAAATTTATTTATATTGTTTTACTGTATATGCATGCGTATCCTTATTCAAATTCAGTTTAAATTCAGTTTTAACTTTAGTTATACCCATAGTCCTTTGATTATAGCCCATTTGAATCTCAAATTCATATACGTTGTTACCCTAGCCGAAAACTAGTTAGTACCATAGTATTAATTAGAAATTTTGTAGAAATGCTTAGCCTGGCTCAGTGTAACTTTAGGTGGGATTAATGTCTTTCACAGGAAATGACGATTTAAAATTGAGTTCTTGACTTCGGTGAGTCAAGGATGGTTTATGAAAAATGTTTAAAAATGAAAATAGAAACTTATGATTTGGACTTAGGCTAATGGTTAGGTGGTGGGTGCCGGCATGCCTCGTGTTTGGTAACACCTGGTTGATTGTCGTGCACGGGGGAATGTGGATGGGCCTAAACCAACATAAGGACCGTTTCTGTGATTCATTTTACTAAGTCACTTCGTACTACCACAAGTCCGGTATGGGACGGACCTGGCTAAGTAATTTGTGAAGTTCCAAGCATAGTCTCGCTATAGGCTGAATGTGAGCGCGGTGTAGGCTGTGGGAAGTCTCACATGGCACCAGAGGGGGCTCCAACTCGTGGATTCGAGTTGTGGTGAAACCTTAGTGGCGGTGTGATTATTTTGGTTATGGATCAATCGAACAGCCTTGTCATGAACTCTCCGCCACACACTTAAGGCCGTGTGTTTATCGCGTGGCTCAAGCGAGAGGGAATGTCTTGCGGGTAAAGTTGTACACCTCTGCAGAGATAAAACCTGTCTAGATAGCCGTGTCCACGGTCATGGACATGCTGAGTAAAGTTTTCACATATTAGACTTGGATTTTATAAAACCTGGTTTTTGAGCAAACACATGATGGTTTTGGTTGTGGTCCGGGAGGATTCCCGTGGATAGGTTAGTATAGGTCGGAGCCTACACTAACGATATTACTTGTTAAAAATAATGTTTCATATATGGTATTAAAGTTCAGCTTTTCGTACTTACATTATTCAAATTCAAGTATTGCCTTCCGCACATTTACCTTATTAAGCCTTCCTTTGAAATCCATTATGCATGCATCAATTCTGTTATAATTCCTGGTGTAACTTGCGTAAGCATTTACTTGCTTACCTTGGGAGTACTCTTTGTACTCACCTTACTAAATATGTTGTCAGACTTCGAGGGCGACTACGACGGTGAGGACTACTTCAGCGAATAGGACGCGTCTTCTGATCATTCGCTGTGGGAAATTTGGATGGGTGCTCGCTACTTTTCTTTGTTTTTATTGCTTTATTTCTTTCGTTGTCCTTGTGCCCCTATATTGTAAGACTTGGCCTTAAGGCCGTATTTTGTCTTTTAATAATATTCAGTGGTAATTTTTGCATGATATACATTACTGTGAACCCTGTGTGAACTAGCTTTTCCTGGGATAGTGTGATTTACACAGAGGGACTTGGAGTCGTTGTTCCGGGTCCCGACAGAAATGGTATCAGAGCAATAATGACTCTAAGACGTGACCTTAGCTATTGACCAAGCTTAAGGATATATTTTGATAAGAAATGCCCTTTTTAAAACCATCTCTCCCTTTACTCAATCTCTTACCAAAACTGATTACTAACTTCTCTCCTCTTCCAAATTTTAGATGGAGCAACCTACCCGCGTCTCCCATGGAACCCTTGCCGGACTCTTCGCAGATGATCTATACAACCTTATGCAAGAGCTCAACTTCCGCCCGTATCCCTCTACCAAGGATACATTGGCATGTACGGAGACGAGGAACGCTGGAGGGTGGAAGTGAAGATCTTCAAGGACTTTGCGGCCAATGGAGCCATTTACGTGTTCGACGCCCCCTTACCTTGAGATACCTTCTTCGACAGTGTGCAAGATGCAGCCCGAGAAGCCATTCGCCAACTGAGGAACATTTACGCTCGGGACCTGCAGCGCACGGACTTTCGCTACTTCCCCATGAAGACCCCTCTGTGGGCTGCCAGCAACTTCTCGTCTATGGAGTATGAGAGCAATCCCCGTCTCATACGACAGGTGGAATTCACCAAGTCCATGGATCATATGTACCAGACCACCCTGGACGAGCTGCACACCGCACAGCAGAAGCTCCGCGCGGTGGAAGAAGAACTTGCCGAGCTCCGCGCCGAGAGTGCATACTCCACCACTTCCGAGCCTTTCTCGAGGAGACTCGAGCGCAGCACTAGTGTCTAGACGACCCTGAGACTTAGCTTTAAGACGTTATCCGCGAGCTGTAGTCCCTTGTTAACAGCCGCGAGACTATTATAATAAAATAAAAAGTTTTATTTGGCTCTTATTTGTGTTTTCCTTGCTTTTGTGTGTTCTGTTGGTGGGATTGTTACTAGAACCTCTCCTTTAGTTCCCTCTCCTCTCTAAATCTAGAGGCTCCAACAGATGGTGAACACAAGGAGGAAGCCAGTCAGCCCCCATTCCACCGCCCCCGCCAGCAGCAGGACCGGATTGGGCGCAGTTGATGGCCAATCAGAACCAGTTGATCCAGCTGTTAGCTCAGACTATCAACAACCCTCAAGCTCATCATCAACCTGCCCAAGTACCTCCCAATCGTCTTTCAGAGTTCCTAAGAATCAAGCCACCAACCTTCGCCGGCAGTGCCGAGCCAATGGACGCCGACGACTGGCTCAGGTCAATTGGCAAGAAGCTGGATATACTGCAGTGCACTGATCGGGAGCGAGTCCTGTTCGCCTCCCATTAGTTGAATGGGCCCGCATCTCAATGGTGGGATACTTTCACCGCTTCGCACGCCAACCCGCAAACGGTGACTTGGAATGAGTTCGAGCAAAGCTTTCGTAAGGCTCACATCCCCACCGGCACCATGGCATTGAAGAAGAAAGAGTTCAGAGCTCTGCGCCAAGGAAGCCGTACTATCAATGAGTACGTACAAAAGTTCAACCAACTGGCCCGCTATACGCCAGAAGATGTGGCTTCCGACGAAGTCAAGCAAGAAAGGTTCATGGAGGGCCTGAATGACAACATATTAGTACAGCTGATACCGAGTGACTACACTGACTTCCACCAGCTAGTCAGTAAGGCCATCCGCCAGAAAGGCAAGCACATGGAGATGGAGACCCGGAAGAAGAGAATGGTGGATCAGAGGAACAACTCTGGAGGTTCTCACAAGGTTCGCAGCACTCCTCCATTCGCGAACAAGTTCAGACCTCAGGGCAGCAACTTCAAGACCCAGTCAGGCAAGTTCAAGTCCTCAACCAGCCGCCCACCGTTCCAAGCTAGCCGCCAGCAGTTCCAGACCAACCGCACCCCAACGACCGGTGGTGAAGTGCAGAAGAGCAGTCCACCATCTGACGGAGTGACCTGCTTCTACTGCAAGGAACCAGGGCACTATGCCAAGGCCTACCCCAAGAAGATGCAAGCGACAGCGACCCTGTGTGCCTCCGAAGTCGGAACTGTGGCAGCGAAGCGCAAACCTTCATCAAGGGGAGAGTGAACCACGTGACAGCTGAAGAAGCTCAGGCTGCACCGGACGTCGTGCAGGGTATGTTCCTTGTCAACTCAGTACCTGCATCAGTTCTTTTTTATTCCGGAGCATCGCATTCCTTTGTGTCAAAAATTTTTGTGGATAAGCATGGGTTGGGTATGGTATCTCTTAGCAACCCTATGATAGTCCACTCCCCTGGAGCAGGGACCTTGTGCCCCAAAGTGGAATTGCTTATAGATGGGACCCGATTCCTAGCTGATCTTTTGGTTTTGGAGTCGCAAGGGTTAGATGTCATTCTCGGGATGAACTGGTTAGCCAAGAATCGAGGTCAGATCAATTGCGCTACCAGATCCATCGCCCTCACCAATGACCAAGGCATAGAAGTGATCTTCTCCCCTCAGATTCCGGGAGCGGAAGAGTGTGCCCTCTTCCATCTTCAAGTCTTGGAAGAAGTGCCAATAGTACGGGAGTACCCTGATGTTTTCAGAGGCTGCAGAATACCGCGGATAGGAAATCGAGTTTGTGATTGACCTAGTCCCAAGCACCGCCCCAATTTCCAAGAGACCATATCGGATGCCTGCTAACGAGTTAGCAGAATTGAAGAATCAGCTCAAGGAACTAGAAGACAAAGGATACATCCGACCCAGTTCGTCACCTTGGGGAGCACCCGTCCTGTTCGTCAAGAAAAAGGATGAGAGTTTAAGGCTATGTGTGGATTACAGAGCACTCAACGATGTTACCATCAAGAACAAATACCCTCTCCCCAGGATTGATGACCTATTCGATCAATTGAAAGGAGCCGGTGTCTTCTCCGAGATTTACCTGCGATCAGGATATCATCAGTTGAAGATTCGTGAAGAAGACATTCCCAAGATTGCCTTCTCCACCAGATATGGACATTATGAGTTCACGGTCATGTCGTTTGGACTGACCAATGCGCCGGCCTATTTCATGAGCATGATGAACAGTGTATTCATGAAATACTTGGACAAGTTTGTGGTGATCTTCATTGATGACATTCTCATCTACTCCAAGAATGAAGAAGAGCATGAGCAGCATCTCAGAATCACTTTGGAGAAACTTCGAGAGCATCAACTTTTTGCCAAGTTGAGTAAATGTGAATTCTGGCTAAAAGAGGTTGCCTTCCTCGAACATATCGTGACAGCCAAAGGAATTGCTATAGATCCTTCCAAGATAGAGGCAGTAATGGAGTGGAAGCAACTGAAGTCCGTAACTAAAGTCAGGAGCTTCCTTGGACTCGCGGGTTATTACCGCCGATTCATAGCAGGATTCTCTGAGCTAGCCAAGCCAATGACTCAGTTGCTGAAAAAAGAAAAGAAGTTCGAATGGACGAAGGCTTGTGAGCAAAGTTTTCAAACCCTCAAGAAAAGACTGGTTTCAGCACCCGTGCTTGTTTTGCCGGACGTGCATAAAGGCTTCGAGGTTTTCTGCGATGCCTCTCGCCTAGGCTTAGGCTGTGTTCTGATGCAAGAAGGCAAGGTGGTAGCCTATGCATCACACCAACTCAAGTCTCATGAGTGTAATTATCCTACTCATGACTTGGAGTTAGCCGCAGTAGTGCACGCCTTAAAAATCTGGCGTCACTATCTTATCGGTAACCGTTGTGAAGTATACACGAACCATAAGAGTTTGAAGTATATCTTCACCCAGGCAGAACTCAACCTGAGGCAGCGAAGGTGGTTGGAATTGATAAAGGACTACGACATCGGTATACATTACCATCCCGGAAAAGCAAATGTTGTGGCCGATGCTTTGAGCAGGAAGTCCTATGCAAACATGGCTATATTGGAAGAAGACCAGACCCGACTTCAGGAGGGAGTCGCCCGTCTAAGTCTAAATCTGATGGGACCAGGCATCCTCACCACCCTGGAGATACAACCAGGATTGCCCGATCAAATCAAGGAAGCCCAGAAGGTTGACGAGGATATTCAGGAAATCAAAAAGAATATGAGAAGGGGCAAGGCCCCAGGATTCAGTGAAGATGAGCATTGTACCGTCTGGTTCGAGAACCGCATCTATGTGCCAAGTAATCAGGAAATCAAAACCATGATTCTGAAAGAAGCCCATGACACCCCATACTCAATCCACCCAGGTCGTACCAAGATGTACCAGGACCTAAGGGAAAAATATTGGTGGGTTAGTATAAAGAGAGAAATAGCAGAGTTTATTGAAGCTTGCGATACCTGTCAACGAGTCAAAGCTGAACATCAGAGACCAGCTGGACTCTTGCAACCACTACCAATACCATAATGGAAGTGGGAAGAAATCGGTATGGATTTCATAACCGGACTCCCAAGGACGCAATCAGGTTATGATTCAATCTGGGTGATCGTAGACCGATTAACTAAAGTGGCTCACTTTATACCAGTCAAGACCACTTACTCCGGGGGTAGGTTAGCTGAACTATACATGTCCTGGATTGTGTGCCTGCATTGCGTCCCCAAGAAAATAGTGTCAGATCGAGGAAGTCAGTTCACTTTTTGATTCTGGCAGAAGCTGTATGAAGAGTTAGGGAGTAAGCTCAGTTTCTGTATCGCTTACCACCCCTAGACGGATGGTCAAACAGAGAAAGTTAATCAAGTGCTCGAGGATATGCTAAGAGCTTGTACTCTGGACTTTGGAAACAGCTGGGACCGTTCCTTGCCCTGTGCAGAATTCTCGTACAATAATAGTTACCAAGCCAGTCTGCAGATGGCACCTTTCAAAGCCTTGTATGGCCGAAAGTGCAGGGCGCCCTTGCTTTGGGATCAGCAAGGGGAACCTCAAGAAGCTGGGCCGAATCTACTCCAAGACGCAGAAGATAAAGTTAAGAAGATCAGAGACAGACTGAAGATAGCCTAATCTCGACAGAAGAGCTATGCGGACAACCGTCATCGGGACTTGACCTTCGAGGTTGGGGACTACGTCTATCTTAGAATATCCCCACTCAGAGGTGTAAAAAGGTTTCAAGTCAGAGGGAAGCTAGCACCGCGTTATGTGGGACCTTTCAAGATTCTGAACTGAAGAGGTGAAGTCGCATATCAGTTGGACTTACCGCCAAGCATGTCAGGAGTACACAATGTCTTCCATGTCTCCCAATTGAAGAAGTGCCTCCGAGTACCCACAGAGCAAGCAGCATTAGAAACTTTGGACCTTCAGGATGATCTCACCTACCAGGAGCAACCAATCAAGATTCTCGAGACAACAGAGCGTCAGACTAGAAGGAAAACCATAAAATTCTGCAAGGTTCAGTGGAGCAACCACACCGAAGACGAAGCCACCTAGGAGCAAGAAGAAGATTTAAAGGCCAGCCACCCCCATCTCTTTTGCTAGCCGGTGCAAATCTCGAGGGCAAGATTTCTTTAAGGGGGGTACGTTTGTAACATCCCAAAAATTGTATTCCTTTATTTAAAAATCGATTCTAGAATTATTGGATTTGTCTGGAGTTTATTTCAAAAGTCTTGATTTGAGAAAATTTAAAAACTTCTATTTATGAAAGATCAAATGAATTGATTGCATTTCATGAAAGTCAAATAAATGTATTTCACCTTCCTAAAGTCAATCTGTAATTATATAAAATTTTCAGGATTTTATAAAGAATTAAAACCCTCCCTTTTAAGTCAAATTGTGATTTTGCAAAATATACTTGGCAAAATGGGTGGAAAATATTTTTATTTAGTCTCAATTAGTCCAAGAGGGTTCTATGAATTTTTCTGGAATTTTCAAAATTTATTTGGTATTTTTCTGAGTATTTTAAAGCCTCCTAGTCATTTCTGAAATTCAAAAAGAAAATGAAACCCAAAATCCCTCCCCGGCCGCCAAGTGTCAAGCATCGGATCAATCCGCGCCGCCGGATCTATTCTCAGCCGTCCGATATCACTTAACCCTTCATCCCGCCTTCCCTCTCTCCGCTTCCCCGCCCGGTCTGATCTCAGCCGCTCCCCACCACTTACCGCTTCGCCCGACATCCCCTCCGCTCCTGCCGACGCGTGGAGTAATCCATGCCGTTCGCCGTTGCCGGATTCAATCCCACGCGTCCATAGTCACTTAACCCTTGCGAGACCCCGCCGCCCAGATCTCATCCCGCACGGATTGAATCCTGACCCTTCCCTCTCACTTAACGGTTCGCTCGGGATCCGGCGGCCCCGATCTACTCCACTCGCCACGCGTCGCGGATCCGACCATCGCCCCCGCCCTTTCCCGTTTTCCTTCTCTCGCTGACCGGTGGGACCCCCTCGTCAGATCCGTCGTCCCCGCCACCTTCCTTCTTCCCCCGCGATCACCGCCCGCCGCGCCATTAATCGGAAAACCGAAGCTTTAATACCGGTTTGCCAAATTAATCCCTCACTGTGGCACATTCAAATAGCCCTCCCCACGTCCGTTTCGCGTTATTCCCTTATATTCGCCCTCCTTCACCGTCGCGTTAATTTCCCAAAACCGCGAGTTGCGCGCGGACAGTTCTTGCCTCTCCCGCCTATAAAAGGGCCTCCCCGAGCACCCTCTACCCACACCGCCGCTCCCCTTGCCTCCAATTCGCAAAGTCGAGCACCTGAGCCTCCCGTGCGCTCGTTCTTCTCCGTCGGCCTCCAGCAACTCCGGCGAGCGATTCCGGCCGGCTCGAGCCACCTCGCCCCTCGCCGACGCCATCCCGACCTTGCTGGTGCCCAGGTGATCCTCGGCGACCACTCCCCCAAGCTGCTTCGCCACCGGAGCCCCTCCGCCGCCGTAAAGCCCCTCTCCGACCGCCGCGCCTCTCCGCCGATTCTCCCCTCCGGTCACCCTCGGCCTCCGCGAAAGGTACCGATGCACTCCCCGCGTCCCCTTTTCGTTTTGGTGCCCTCGGCCAGCGCCGCCGCCCGCCGGAGCGCTGGCGTCCCTCGGTCCCCGTGCGCCACCACCGGTCGCCCGCCCTGTCAGCCGCCGGGTTGAGGTGGCAGCAGGCGTGGCCGCCAGCTGGGCGCCACGCCAGCGCCACCCGAGCGTCCCCCTCGCCACCTCGCGCGCGTGCCGCCACATCGGCACGTTGCCGTGACGTGGCAGCCACGTAGCGACCACGTGGTACCAAGTGGCAGCCACGTGGAAGCTGCGTCAGCACCACCTCCCCTCCCCGCTGCCCGCCTACCACCTCACCCACCCCTCGGGTCCATGGACGCAGTCCACCAAATCCGGGCCCCACCTGTCAGCCTCTCCCCGAATAAATTAATCCTAGGGCTGACGTCATAATCTCTTATTTCCTTTAGAAAAATAATCCTTGCTGACGTCATAAATCCTTTTCGGTTTAAAAATAAATCCAGAAAATACCCTTTTTCTTTTAATTTGAATTAAAACTTTGGAAGGCTATAACTTTTGCATTTTAACTCCAAATTGACCCATTCAAATTTCTAAATTTTTCTAAAATCATGATCTATCTATTTCTGGAATAATTCTGAAATTTTGAATTTATTTGAATTTTATTTTTGAATTTTCTTTGATTTGGCTCTTTACGTTAGATTTCGACGATTCCGGAGACGTTGAGTTCGACGATTCCCAGCAGGACTTCGATCAAGGCAAGTTACACCTTTGACCATATTGACCCCAGTATTTCAAATTTATTTATATTGTTTTACTGTATATGCATGCGTATCCTTATTCAAATTCAGTTTAAATTCAGTTTTAACTTTAGTTATACCCATAGTCCTTTGATTATAGCCCATTTGAATCTCAAATTCATATACCTTGTTACCCTAGCCGAAAACTAGTTAGTACCATAGTATTAACTAGAAATTTTGTAGAAATGCTTAGCCTGGCTTAGTGTAACATTAGGTGGGATTAATGTCTTTCACAGGAAATGACGATTTAAAATTGAGTTCTTGACTTCGGTGAGTCAAGGATGGTTTATGAAAAATGTTTAAAAATGAAAATAGAAACTTATGATTTGGACTTAGGCTAATGGTTAGGTGGTGGGTGCCAGCATGCCTCGTGTTTGGTGACACCTAGTTGATTATCGTGCACGGGGGAATGTGGATGGGCCTAAACCAACATAAGGACCGTTTCTGTGATTCATTTTACGAAGTCACTCGTACTACCACAAGTCCGGTATGGGACGGACCTGGCTAAGTAATTTGTGAAGTTCCAAGCATAGTCTCGCTATAGGCTGAATGTGAGCGCGGCGTAGGCTGTGGGAAATCTCACATGGCACCAGAGGGGGCTCCAACTCGTGGATTCGAGTTGTGGTGAAACCTTAGTGGCGGCGTGATTATTTTGGCTATGGATCAATCGAACAACCTTGTCATGAACTCTCCACCGCACACCTAAGACAGTGTGTTTATCGCGTGGCTCAAGCGAGAGGGAATGTCTTGTGGGTAAAGTTGTACACCTCTGCAGAGATAAAACCTGTCTAGATAGCCGTGTCCACGGTCATGGACATGCTGAGTAAAGTTTTCACAGATTAGACTTGGATTTTATAAAACCTGGTTTTTGAGCAAACACATGATGGTTTTAGTTGTGGTCCGGGAGGATTACCGTGGATAGGTTAGTGTAGGTCGGAGCCTACACTAACGATATTACTTGTTAAAAACAATGTTTCATATATGGTATTAAAGTTCAGCTTTTCGTACTTACATTATTCAAATTCAAGTATTGCCTTCCGCACATTTACCCTATTAAGCCTTCCTTTGAAATCCATTATGCATGCATCAATTCTATTATAATTCCTGGTGTAACTTGTGTAAGCATTTACTTGCTTACCTTGGGAGTACTCTTTGTACTCACCTTGCTAAATCTGTTGTCAGACTTCGAGGGCGACTACGACGGTGAGGACTACTTCAGCGAATAGGGCGCGTCTTACGATCATTCGCTGTGGGAGAAATTTGGATGGGCTGTTCTGCTACTTTTACTATTTTCCGCTGTTTTATTTCTTTCGTTGGCCTTGTGCCCCTATATTGTAAGACTTGGCCTTAAGGCCGTATTTTGTCTTTTAATAATATTCAGTGGTGATTTTTGCATGATATACATTACTGTGAACCCTGTGTGCATTAGCTTTTCCTGGGATAGTGCGATTTACACAGAGGGACTTGGAGTCGTTGTTCCGGGTCCCGACACCCAGCATCCTCCGCGAGCGATGGCCCCGCCCCAGCATCCTCCGCGAGCGATGGCTCCGTACCAACGCGGGCTGGCGGTGAGGCAGCACTCGCCCCTACCTCCCAGTCCGCATGCTCCACCGAGTCGGAACCCGCGTCCGCTAGTACCCCCTCCCCCGTGGAGTCACGGCGAGGTGGGCAGGGGGCCGGAACAATGCGCTCTGGCACCCTAATACTCGAGGCTTCGCACACGCGGTTCAGCCGCCCCAGACCTACCTCCGCGGTCGCAGACACGCGCAGCGCGTGCTCCCTGGCTGAGTACGGTCTAAGGAACACACCCACCGCACGCTCCACGTCCTCCAGGGAAGCACCTGCGAAGGGCACAGGGGCACATTGTAAAAACAACAGCCCCGATGAATAGCACATGAAAGCAAACTCCAGGACAACTTACGCGGACCGGAGGGTCTTGTTAGTGATATGCCCTAGAGGCAACATGGAGATGTTGTATATATCACATACTATGTTTATGATACATTACTTTGTTCCTTGGAATAGACATCATCATTATTGATCAATGAGTATGTGACTTATTCATGAGACTCTTAAATACTAAAATGTTGCTATTTCTAAATGATCCCTGATCATATATCATATGAGGAACAAATATGATTCAAAGACAAAGATCAGCATATGTATTGATTGATGATCATGTCTCATGGATCATGGTATGGTGATACCAAATCAATAATATGGACATGTGTTAGTGAACATATGTTGGATAGACCTGCCTTGAGACACTGCAGATATTCCATGTGTCATCAGTTGGTCTCGAGTAGTGTTTATGTAGAATCCTTAGACTTGAGATCATCATGGTTCCCAACATGAGTAGTAGCTTATTTTGGGACTACTAAACACTACTCCGTAACTGGGTAGTCATAAAAGTAGTCTTCGGGTTTGCCATGAAATATGTAGTGGGATGTGAATGATCAAGATAGAATTTGCCCCTCCTTATGGGAGAGATATCTCTGGACTCCTCGATGTAATGGATTATGAAAGTGCATGGCCATGCCAAGGTGATTGAGGAGTCAATCACAAGTTTATAATCCATCACGGAATCGAGAGAGTGATTGAGCTATCAAGAGGATAACACAGGTTCGTACCTAAGAGAACATTACAGGTTCAGCCGATATGATCTTTACATATACTTTGGGGTTAATATGTCTTACTAGAGGCCGCTATTAACAGGGTGACCGAAAGGCATTTCCGGGTCACGACCAAGTATACGTGAACCTACAGGGTCGCACGCTTAACGGGTTGGAACACTAATTCGAATATGATTCGGATATGGGCTCAATTCGGATAAAGATCCGAATAGACTCCTAATGGGCCTCGGTCCCAAGGCCCACGTGAGAGGTCTATATATGGAGGCGAGGGGTGAGGGATTCGTCCTGTTAACATCTAGCAAAACCCTAGCCGCCACCTCCCTAGCCAAACCCTAGCCGCTCACGAGTGCTAGTGCACTCGCGATCGGCGTTCGACCCGGACGTGTGGATACGGTGGAGGCGCTGCTCGTTCTTTGTGTTGATCGGCGTGCGTGGAGAGCGATCTGTTCGGGACGATCGGCTACTTCCACTACTACCTCGGCAGCGTGATTGGATCGGTCTCCAACTCTTCTTCATTGCTGGCTGGCGTCTAAGTGGTAATGATCCATGATCCTTCCTTAGCATGATGTCTGGTGTGCGCGGTAGAAAATTTTGTTTTCGCGCTTCGTAGCCTACGCGTATTCCTTTAGTGGTATCAGAGCCATCTTGCTTAGTTTGCAATCTGGATCAGCGCATATGTTGATATGCGATAGTAGTAGATTGGATCTATTACAGTCTAAATCAGGTAGCACGGGTTGATGAGATCAATCGGTCATAAGGGGTTGAAATAGGTATGAGTTGATAGCATCATATGGCCAAAAAGATTAGTTCGTGCTCCTTCTTTGATGTACGCGCGACTTGCCCCTACCGGCTGGAATCACCATCGGGGCTAACTGCGCGCACAATCAGTAGATCGAGCCAACAGATCGAGGTCTTGTGTTGTGGTCTCCTCAAGTATACCGATCGCGATGATCAATATGATTGATCTAATGAAAATTGAGACATTTGGAATGGCTCGGATTTGGGTTGATTTGATCGGCACGATGAGATTTTCATAGCGATTTTATAGATTGGATCTGTAAATTTCGTAGGGTGTGTGTATCCCCCCTTGTATAGCGTCTTGGGTTCACATCGTTAGGTAGAATGCGATTCTACGTCTAACTGTTTTTGCAGGGAATGATGTGAATAGTATGGCCCTATAGCTTATTTGAATGTATGAGATGTATGTGATGCATGTAACATTCGTTCATGGCCTGCGTGTCATGATTTTTTCAGCTATTGTTAGCTGTATATATTGTATTTAATGACCTACGTGTCGACCTTAATGCTTGAATCTATCTTTGTAATCTTTAATTTCTAGCTATTATAGGTAGTAGCCTAGTTTTGAGGTTACAAGCTTTCAAGCATGGTGGCCTAAAGGGGTGATGTGGAGGATGGAGATCGTCTACACGTATATGGAGATGGATATCACCAATTTTAGGCCATACTATTTCACAGTTAAATGTGTTTATCTATGATGTTATCTATCTTATTCTTATGCAATGATATATGTGATATGTTGCTTTGGTAGGATAGAATCCCTCTTAAAATTAGGTGTTAATGCCCTTCCATATGCTGCACCAAAAGATAATGATCACCGCATGGTAGGTCTACCAAAGTAGAGTGCCATCGGTTATCATCATCATTTGGGGTAGATGTCGGACATCTACATGCGGAAGCATTTGGTTTACTTAACAAGGTTATCAAAATAGTTTTGGACCTTGGGGCATAGATTGGGGCGAGGCATACCGATGTCACACAAAGTAGAGTCACATAGGGATGTGATTAGCAAGGTGTTGCTTACCCATGTCACTAGTTTTCTAGCCGTGATGCCAAAGCTCACTAGGAATTAGTGAAATGAGGATCTTTACCCACTATGTAACTTAGAGGGAGTTTTTGTTGCAAAACTCATAGTGGGAGTCTTTTGTTAAATAGTTTAATAAAAGATGAACATAAACATAGTGCTAAACTTTGCATATTCTTGTGTTGTAGATCATGTCAGCTAACGCCGCATCCAGTACTTTTAATTTGCGATCTGTTCTTGAGAAAGAAAAACTCAATGGAACAAACTTTTGGATTGGTATCGCAACTTGAGAATTGTTCTCAAGCAAGAGTGCAAGGAGTATGTCCTTGAGTCTCCTTACCCCGAAGACTTGCCTGATAATGCTACTGTAGCTGCACGGAGAGCTTATGAGAAGCAAACGAATGATTGCCTTGATGTGAGCTGTCTCATGCTTGCCACAATGTCCTCTGAGCTTCAGAAGCAATATGAGAACACAGATGCCTACAATATCATTGTGGGGTTACGTGGTATGTTTGAGAACCAAGCAAGGGTGAGAGGTTCAATACTTCAAAATCCTTATTTGCGTGCGAGGCTTGCGAGAGGAATCCGTCGGCCCTCATGTGATTAAGATGATTGGCTACATTGAGAGTGCGAAAAAGCTTGGTTTCCCCTTAGCCAAGAGTTGGCTCACGATGTGATTCTCGATCGCTCCCAGAGCTTTGAGCCATTCATAATGAACTTTCACATGAACAACTGGACAAGACCTGGTGAGTTGCATGGGATGCTAAAATCTGCCGAGAAAGCATTAAGAAAAGCGGCAATCATGTGATGATGATGCACAAAGGCAAGGGCAAGCCCTATGTCAAGAAAAGCGCGGTCAAAAGAAAGTTATCTCCGATGCGATCGCGGCAGTTCTAAGGCCAAGAAAGACAAGAAGGGCGATGCTCATCCCGATGCGATTGTTTCTCTTGTAAGCAATCGGGACATTGAAAAGGAACGCCCAAAGTACTTGGAGGATCTTGAGAAGAAGAAGGAAGTATGACTTCCACTCGGTATAAATGTTATAGAAATCAATCTTGCTACTTCTTCCACTAATTCTTGGGTATTTGATACCGGATCGGTTGCTCACATTTGCAAATCGTTGTAGGGCTAATAAGAAGTAGAAGTTTGAGGAGAAGCGAAGTGGATCTTCGCGTTGGCAATGGAGCAAAAGTTGTTGCGGTAGCTGTTGGCACCATGCCATTGTCTTTACCTTCGAGGATTAGTTTTGGAATTGAATAATTGTTATTGTGTTCCATCTCTTTCAAAGAACATTATTTCTGCTTCATGTTTGCAAGCAGAAGGTTATGACTTTAAATCTATGGACAATGGTTGTTCTCTTTATTTCAAAGATATGTTCTATTATCATACTCTATTGGTGAATGGGTTATACGTTCTTACTCTTGAAGGGTCACGGTCTATAACATTAATGCAAAGAGGCGTCAGAATGATTTGAATCCCACGTTTATTTGCACTTGTCGCTTAGGTCACATAAATGAGAAAGCATGCGAAGCTCCATAGAGATGGTATTCTGCACTCATTTGATTTTGAATCATTAGAGACATGCGAATCTTGTTTACTTGGCAAGATGACAAAGGTACCTTTCACCGGTCAAGGTGAACGGGCAAAGGACTTATTGGCACTCGTACATATTGATGTATGTGGACCAATGAGCTTAATGACCGTGAGGTGGTTTTCAGTGCTTCATAACTTTTATCGATGACTTTAGTAGATATGGGTATATCTACGATGAAGCATAAGTCGAATCCTTTGAAAAGTTCAAAGAATTCCAAAATGAAGTGCAAAATCATTTAGGCAAGACAATCAAGTTTCTACGATCGATCGTGGAGGCGAGTATTTGAGCCATGAGTTTGGCAATCATCTAAAGGATTGTGGAATTATTCCACAATTGACTCCGCCAGGAACACCTCAATGGAATGGGGTATCTGAGCGGAGAAATCGCATCTTATTAGATATGGTGCGCTCCATGATGAGCCAAAGTGATCTTCCGTTGTCTTTTTGAAGTGCGCTCTTGAAGCAGACGTGTTCACACTAAACGAGGTTCCATCAAAATCGATAGAAAAGACACCATATGAGATGTGGACGGGACAACGTCCTAGCTTGTCTTTTCTTAAGATTTGGGGATGTGAGGCTTATGTAAAATGTTTACAATCTGATAAGCTCACTTCTAAATCGATAAATGCTTCTTTATCGGGTATCCTAAGGAAACAAAAGGATATTACTTTTATAATCAAGGAGAAGGCAAAGTGTTTGTCGCCTGACATGGTGTCTTCTTAGAAAGAGTTTCTCTCAAGAAGGGATAGTGGGAGCACAGTGCAACTTGAAGAAATTCAAGAAACACTGATAACGTTTCAGCTCCTCTGAGAACCACAACGGGATGAACAAGCTGTTGAAGAACTGTTGTGGACACACCAGCACCACGTGAGGTCGAAAGGTCACGTCGTGCACCTGAGAGCTACATGTTCTTGACTACTCAACAACAAGACATATTGTTGTTAGACAACGATGAGCCTAAGACCTATGAAGAAGCGATGGTGGGACGGACTACGAGAAATGGCTTGAAGCCATGAGATCGAAATTGAATCCATGCACGATAATCAAGTTTGGAACTTGGTTGATCCACGATGGTGTTAAAACCATTGAATGCAAATGGGTTTTCAAGAAAAGATAGACATAGATGGAAATGTTCACATCTATAAAGCGCGATTGGTGGCCAAAGGTTTCAAACAAATTCAAGGTATTGATTATGATGAAACTTTTTCACCCGTCGCAATGCTAAAGTCTATTCGGATCATTCTAGCGATTGCTGCATATTTCGACTATGAAATATGGCAAATGGATGTCAAAACAGCTTTCCTTAATAGAAATCGAGTGAGGATGTGTACATGACACAGCCCACAGGTTTTGTCGATCCGCAATCGTTGGAAAGATATGCAAGCTCCAAAGATCCATTTATGGATTAAGCGAGCATCTCGGAGTTGGAACATTCGTTTTGATGAAGTAATCAAAGGGTTTGGTTTCATCAAGAACGAAGAAGAGCCTTGTGTTTACAAAAGGCTAGTGGGAGCGCACTCGTATTTACGGTCTTATATGTGGATGACATATTACGATCGGAAATGAAATTCCTTCTTTCGAATCTGTTAAGTCTTCATTAAAAATAGTTTCTCTATGAAAGACTTAGGAGAGCAGCATATATTCAGGCATCAAGATCTATAGAGATAGATCAAAAGGCTAATTGGATTAAGCCAAGATACGTACATTGACAAGGTGTTGAAAAGGTTCAACATGCATGATTCCAAGAAAGGTTTTCTACCTATGTCACATGGTATAAATCTTAGCAAGAATCGTGTCCTAGTACACACGATGAGCGGGATAAAATGAATGCGATTCCATATGCTTGGCTATTGGGTCCATTATGTATGCCATGCTTTGTACACGTCCGATGTTTCGTATGCTTTAAGTGCTACGAGTAGATACGATCGAGATCCGGTGAAAGTCACCTGGATTGCCGTAAAGAACATCTTGAAGTACTTGAGAAGAACTAAAGATGTGTTCCTTGTTTATGGAGGTGAGGAAGAGCTCGTTGTAAATGGTTACACCGATGCTAGCTTCCAAACTGACAAAGATGATTTTAGATCGCAATCTGGATTTATGTTACGCTCGAATGGCGGTGCGGTAAGTGGAAGAGTTCCAAAGCGTGACGGTTGCTAATTCTACAACAAGCCGAGTACATAGCAGCTTCAAAGCGCCAAAGAGGCTGTTTGGATCAAGAAATTTATTTCTAAGTTTGGTGTGATGGCTAGTGCCTCCAACCCAATGGACCTCTACTGTGACAATAGTAGGGCCATTGCACAAGCTAAGGAGCCTAGATCGCACCAGAAGTCCAAGCACATTTTACGGCGATTTCATCTCATCTGCGAGATAGTGGAGAGAGGCGATGTGAAGATATGCAAAGTACAAACGGATTTGAACATTGCAGATCCGTTGACAAAGCTGCTTCCCCAGCCAAAGCATAAGGCTCACACTAGGGCAATGGGTATTAGATATCTACATGGTTGACTCAAGTGCAAGTGGGAGACTGTTAGTGATTTGCCCTAGAGGCTCTTAAATACTAAAATATATCATATGAGGAAATGTTGCTATTTCTAAATGATCCCTGATCATATACTAAAATGTTACGAGACTCTTAAATACTAAAATGTTGCTTTTTCTAAATGATCCCTGATCATATATCATATGAGGAACAAATATGATTCAAAGACAAAGATCAGCATATGTATTGATTGATGATCATGTCTCATGGATCATGGTATGGTGATACCAAATCAATAATATGGACATGTGTTAGTGAACATATGTTGGATAGACCTGCCATGAGACACTGCAGAGATTCCATGTGTCATCAGTTGGTCTCGAGTAGTGTTTATGTAGAATCCTTAGACTTGAGATCATCATGGTTCCCAACATGAGTAGTAGCTTATTTTGGGACTACTAAACACTACTCCATAACTGGGTAGTCATAAAAGTAGTCTTCGGGTTTGCCATGAAACATGTAGTGGGATGTGAATGATCAAGATAGAATTTGCCCCTCCTTATGGGAGAGATATCTCTGGGCCCCTCGATGTAATGGATTATGAAAGTGCATGGCCATACCAAGTTGATTGAGGAGTCAATCACAAGTTTATAATCCATCACGGAATCGAGAGAGTGATTGAGCTATTAAGAGGATGACACAGGTCTCGCCTTGAGCTCAATCTCTATCGTGAGGCAAAGGGATTCGTACATGAGAGAACATTACAGGTTCAGCCGATATGATCTTTACATATACTTTGGGGTTAATATGTCTTACTAGAGGCCGCTATTAACAGGGTGACCGGAAAGGCGTTTCCGGGTCACGACCTAGTATACATGAACCTACATGGTCGCACGCTTAACGGGTTGGAACACTGATTCGAATATGATTCGGATATGGGCTCAATTCGGATAAAGATCCGAATAGACTCCTAATGGGCCTCGGTCCGCAAGGCCCATGTGAGGAGGTCTATATATATGGAGGCGAGGGGCTGAGGGGATTCGTCCCTGTTAACATCTAGCAAAACCCTAGCCGCCACCTCCCGAGCCAAACCCTAGCTGCTCACGAGTGCTAGTACACTCGCGATCGACGTTCAGCCGGGCGTGTGGATACGGTGGAGGCTTTGCTCGTTGCGGTGTTGATCGGCGTGCGTGGAGGAGACGATCTGTTCGGGACGATCAGCTACTTCCACTAATACGTCGACGCGCGTGATTGGATCGGTCTCCAACTCTTCTTCCGCTGCGCTGCGCGTCTAAGTGGTAATGATCCATGATCCATCCTTAGCATGATGTCCTGGTGTGCGCGGTAGAAAATTTTATTTTCTGCTTTCGTAGCCTACGCGTATTCCTTTAGGTCTCGGCAGCGAAGACACGGAAGGGCGGACGTTGTCGCGCCGAAGCTTCCCAGGAGTAACACGCCACTCCGTGGCAAGCGGCGCCACGCCATACATGACGAACTCCTCAGCGAGGTCGCGCATATTGAACTGGGCGGTCATCCCCACAAGCCTCCGCGCTACCCACTCATCATCATGGTCTACGGGCGCACCGGGCGTGGTGTTAACCACCACCGGCCACCCCGAGCACTCAAGGCCGCTACCACTCGCCACGCGGTGGTAAAACCACCGCCTCGTCCAGTTCGGCTCCCACTCTACTCAACTCAACTCCGCGGGAAATATCTTCTCGCACTGCGGGCGCAACGCGAGATCGACGCCGCCGAAGACAGGCAGCGCCCCGTCCCCCTGATCCTCCACTGCACACCGGACATCATGGAGAAACGCGAACAACGATGCGGTCGGCCAGCACACCTCCGTGCGCACCGCCCAACTGTACACGGCAAGACGGGCTATCACATTCGGTGTTATTTGCGCCAGCTCAAACCCAAAGGCCCGCAAGACGTCCCCGACAAGTCTGGCGGCCGGAATGCGTAACCCAGCCTCGAAGTGGGCGACGAACATGATCACCTCCGACGCTTCGGGGTGCGGTTCAGTCTCGTCGCTCGTGGGCAGTCGCACCTCCCAGTGGTCCGATAGCTTCCCTTCACGCAGAAGGCCACGAATCATCTCTTCCGTCACTAGCGTCGAGCCTAGGATGCGGGAGCACGGACCCCCTACTCTTTCCGCCACCGTCCACCATGTGTCCACAGGCGCTATCATTGGCCGGCTGGGCGCGCGCTCCGTCGTGTGCCATCGCCCTTCTCGAGCTCCGCGACGTAGCAGGAAGCAAGGAAGACAAGGGATTGGGGGCGTGTGATCGGGAGCTAGAGGACAAGGCGATGAAAGTGCAAGTGGCGTAACGCAAGGGGTATTTAAAACCCCTGTCTCCCACGCCATCGATGAGCATAACTGCTGGGAGGCGAACCGCCCACCTTCCCACGATCGCCACCGTACTGGCACACCTACCCATGCACACCACGCCTAGTCAACTGGCGGTCGCACCAAGGGGCCTGACAGCGCATGACGCACAAATAACGCCCCGCCATGTGTCCGCTCGGGAATCTCTGCACAACAACCTGGCTCCGCCTTCGGCGGCATCTTCGCCTTCACAAGGCGGTCCCCGGTCTGCCCCCGACGGCGACACGCACCCATGCGCCGGAGAGGCGCGCTAAGCCGACTTCGCTCGGGAGTGCTCGCGAGTCTGCGCTATCAACGCGAGCTAGCTGGTGCGCGCCAAAACGCACGGTCGATCGGACCATCGCGCGGCCGGCGCGCTCGTATGCTGCGCAAAGAAGAGCTCAACCGCTCACAGCGCAACGGCCTCCTTCCCCCGCGGGCGTGCGGCGGTCGGTGGTCGTCGGCATATTGTGCTCGAAAATAGGCCTCCCTCAGTTCATCAACACGACAATATTCCTCTGCATGTTCATGAACTGAAGAAGGCATATTTTTGAAATCAAATACCATCTCAGCTATGCCCGGAAGACGCTACGGCCCTCCTGGTATGTATCTATATAGCTGTCCCCCGCGTGGAGAAGCGCAATCGGTGGAAGTCAAAGCATCGCCCACGCGTGGAGAAGCGCAATCGACGGAAGTTGAAGCATCGCCCATGCGTGGAGAAGCGCTATCAGCGGAAGTCGAAGCATCGCCCACGTGTGGAGAAGCGCAATCGGCGGAAGCCGAGGCGGCACGGTCGCTTATACGCCTGCGACGTCCCCGCTCGATTGCATTTGCGCACATGGTCGTGTCGACGTAGTCTCCGCCCTCGCAAGCCAGATACGACTCCGCCAAAGGACCCCAGCTCCGCCTTCTACGAAGCCTTCGCCTCAGCGGAACGGCTCCGGCTCCGCCCTCGGAGAGACCTTCGCCCCCACAGGTCAACCCCGCGTCCGCCATCGGCTCTGGCACTTCAACACGCAGCCAGAAGGTGCCCCTTCCACTCCGGTGGCTCGGGACAACCCGGCGCTTGCTGCACATTATACTTCTTCACTCTTACCACAACCATTTTCGTACTCTAATGTGTCCCATGCATTTCCATGGATACTAGGTCGCAGAGAGCAACGCAGGCTGAAGTCGATCGGCGGAGTCCGCACCGACCGCGGTGGCTTGATAAAGGCCAGCGCACTCGCGGTCGTCCGACCGCACACAGCGCCCCCGCCACCATCACCTCGGGGCGTAATGCCCCGACACGCCCCAGGATCAGAGGATACCTCAGACGCAACGCCCGATACTTCTTCATCAGCGCGGGGCGCGAACCTTCCTGCTAACTCAAGAATGTACCTTCTTCGGTCCATGAGCATGCACAAGGGCACCTTGGCTGACGCTAACCCTGTCGCATGCTCGTGAGCAAAAGAGGTATATTCTTGAGACAAGCCGTCCCAGCGGTCCTTCGTCACGCCGCCATGGCCACATATATAGCCGCTCTCGGGAGGTGCAACCGGCGGAGGCTCAACCGTCGCGGCCGATCACACGCGTCCAACCGTCGACCGACGCGGTTACTCAAGAACATGAGACGCCCCAACCTCCAACGCTTGCTCGCTCCTCCCGCATCGGCGAGGCATTCACTGCCGTAGCACAGCCATCGAGGTCTTCGCCTTCACAGCGCAGATGCAACTCCGTCTGCGACCACCCAGCGCAAGACTTCGACAACGGCTCCGCTGCGGACCCCCGGCTTTGATTCTGCTTCGCCCACAATCACACAACGTCACAGGCTGTAGGAACGGAGGGGGCCAAAGGGCTCGGCAACATGGTTTCGGCCTGTGAAGCCCTTCACCATGAGAGGCTCCTGTTGTAGGGGTGGCCCCACCTAAACCCAGCTAGTCTGTTGAGAAGGTTATAAACCATGTAAATGATGTAGCTTGTCCTCGAAGGGAGGCTCGGTGTAAGGTTACGATGGTAAAGACCCTTCTTACGAGGGAACGCATATATATCATGACCAGCCCTTGGGAAAGACCCAAGAGGTCATTTGCTCACCTAACTCTCCACTACCATACCGCTCTCTCTCTGTTTGGTCTATAGCCACAACACAATGGTTGAAAAGTATTGTTCTTGGATTTGTACTTCTGATCCAATCCACAGGTTCCGAGTTGAGTACGAACCTAGGTTGTCCCGGAGTCAAGATAGCTATTCAAGGAGTGGAGTTCGTTACTGACTTGATCACACTGGATATCTAGTCTTTTGATTTGATCTTGGGAATGGATTAGCTTAAAAAGCACCATGCGGTGTTAGATTATGAAAGTAGAGTAGTAACCTTGACTAGCCCAGATGGAAGGATAGTAAAGTTTGCTGCCAGCATGAGTCAGCCAAAGAAGGTCATGGTTTGCCGGAGCAAAGGGATCATATTAGAGGATGTGCCAGTTGTCAGAGAGTACATCAACGTGTTTCCAGATTATCTTCTCGAAATGCCACTAGAATGAGAGGTCGATTTTTTAATTGAGCTAGTACCCAGAACCTCTCCGATATCCAAGAGACTATATCGGATGCCTGCTAATGAGTTGGTAGAATTAAAAAAGCAAATTCAGGAACTTTTAGACAAAGGTTACGTCAGACCGAGTTCATCCCCTTCGGAAGCGCTAGTGTTGTTTGTCAAGAAGAAGGATGGTAGTTGACACATGTGTGTGGATTACCGAGCCCTTAATGAGGTCACTATCAAGTACAAATATCCTTTTCCCAGGATTGACGATTTGTTTGATTAGCTCAAGGGAGCAGGAGTATTTTGCAAGATTGATTTAAGGTTAGGATACCATCAGATAAGGATTCATCATGAGGATATACCTAAGACAGCTTTCTCGACTTGTTATGGTCTGTACGAGTTCACAGTGATGTCCTTTGATTTGACCAATGCCCTAGCTTATTTTATGTATATGATAAATAAGATGTTCATGGAATATTTGGACAAGTTCGTTGTTGTGTTCATTGACGATATTTTGATTTACTCTAAAGATGAGGGAGAGCATGAGAAGCACTTGAGGATGGCATTGCAGAAATGGAGAGAGCACCAACTGTATGTCAAGTTTAGCAAGTGTGAGTTTTGGATGAAGGAAGTCATCTTCTTAGGCCATGTCATGTCAGCAGAGGGAGTCACAGTTGACCCCGGGAAAGTAAAAGATGTGTGTGGATTGGAAGTCACCTTCGTCAGTGACGCAGGTCAAGACTTTTCTGGGTATGTTAGAATAGTGTGTCACTTTATTAAAAGATTCTCCAGCTTAACCAGACCCCTTACACAGTTTCTCAAAAAGGAAAAGAAATTTTTTTGGACGCCAGAGTGCGAGAAAAGTTTTCAGAGACTGAAGGAGAGTTTGACCATAGCCACAGTGCTAGTATTGCCAGATATAAACAAATAATTTGAGATCTATTGTGATGCTTCTCGCAAACGGTTTGGATGTGTGATGATGCAGGATAAGAGAGTGGTGGCTTATGCTTAACGTCAGTTAGGACCATATGAGGAGAACTACCCCACGCATGATTTGGAGCTAATAGCCGTTATGCATGCTTTGAAAATTTGGCATCATTATCTCATGGGTAATCGATGTGAGATCTACATAGATCACAACAGTTTGAAATATATTTTCACTCAGGTCGAGCTCAATCTCAAGCAAAGGAGATGATTGGAGCTAATAAAGGATTACAATGTTGGAATACATTATCACCCAGGAAAGGCCAATGCGGTTGCAGATGCTTTGAGCAGAAAAGTCTATTGCAATACAGTGATGGTCATGGAAAGTCAGTCAAGATTGCATGAGGAATTCCAGAAGCTTAGCTTGGAGTTGGTTGAGGAATGATTCCTAGCCATGATGGAGTTACAGCCAACTTTGGATAGTCAGATTCGTCAAATACAAACAGAGGATGAGGAATTCCAGTGGATTAGGGTCAACATGAGTAAAGAAAAAGCGTTAGGCTTTTCAAAGGATGACAAAGGAATCTTGTGGTTCAAACAGCGATTGTGTGTGCCAAATAAGAAGGAGCTAAAGGAGTTGATACTAAAGGAAGCTCATGAGTCTTTGTATTTGATTCACCCAGGCAGAACCAAGATGTACCAAAATAGTAAGGACAAATATTGGTGGCCAAGTATAAAGCGTGAGGTCGTAGAGTATGTTGCACTTTGTGATTTATGTCAGAGGGTGAAGGCTGAGCATCAAAGACCAACAAGTTTGCTACAACCGTTGAAAATTCCCGAATGAAAGTGGGAAGAAATTGGTATAGATTTTATCATAGGAGTGCCAAAGAACAATGATTCAATTTGGGTAATTGTGGATCAGTTGACAAAGGTTGCTCATTTCATTCTAGTCAAAACAACCTACGCAGGTGATAAATTGGCAGAGTTGTACACGTCGAGGATTATGAGTCTCCATGGAGTACCAAAGAAAATAGTGTCAGATCGTGGATCGCAGTTTACCTCATGATTTTGGTTAAGTTTCCATGAAGTTCTGGGAACTCATCTGAATTTCATTACAGCATATCATCCCCAGACTGATGGACAGACTAAGTGTATGAATTAGATTCTCGAGAACATGTTGTGAGCTTGTGTGCTAGACCATGGAGCCAAGTGGGACAGTTATCTATTTTTCGCAGAGTTCTCTAACAACAACAGTTACCAAGCTAGTTTGCAAATGTCACCATTTGAAGCCTTGTATGGCAGAAAATGTAGAACCCCTCTTAATTGGAAAGAGACGGGAGAAGGCCAAATTGTTTAAGAGAAGTTGAGGAAAATGTCTGATTAATTCAGGAGAGATCGAGGACTGCCCAGGCTAGGTAGAAGAGTTATGCAGATACCCATCGTCGAGAATTGAGCTTTAAGCCAGATGATTTGTGTATCTCAGGATCACACCATTCAAAGGTATCAAAAGGTTTCAGATGAAAGGAAAGCTTACATCAAGGTATGTTGGGCCATTCAAGATCCTAAAGTGCAGGGGAGAAGTTGCTTATCAGTTGAAGCTACTTGCGTCCTTTAGTGGAATACATGACGTCCTCCATGTGTCTCAGTTAAAGAACTGTCTGCGAGTGCCAGATGAAGTTCTGCCAGTTGAGTTCGTCGATCTTTAGGAGGATTTGTTGTACACAGAGCACCCTATCAAGATTTTAGAAGTGACAGAGCGTGTGACCAGAAGCAAAGTTGTCCATTTTTGTAAAGTCCAATGGAGCAACCATTGAAAGGAGGAAGCCACCTAGGAATGTAAGGAGGATCTTAGAGCAAAATTTCCAAACCTATTCTCTTAGTGAGCCTAGATATCAGAGTCGAGATCCCGTTTAAGGGGGAGAGGTTTGTAACATTTAGTTTTTTAGAGTTTTTTTGAAGCTTTTAAAATAAAGTTCATTATTTGAATTTTTCTAGAATTAATTAAAGCTTAACATGAATTTTTATGAATTAGAAGGATTTAATCTAATTAAAATAAACATTAACATAAGATAAATATTTTATTTGGATTCCTTGTATCTTAAGGAATGTTTTGAAATTTTCTGAGAATTGTTCGGCTATTTTCTAGAGCTCCTTTTTATTTCATTTAGATTTTTTAAAAAGGAAAACCCCAAAAACCCCTATGAACAGTACCAGGCTGGCCCACTACTGTTCACTGGTCCACTTCCCCACAGCCACACGATCACGCCGCTGTCATGCGTCACTCATCCGGCTATCCTGCTAGTCGACCGCCCTGGTCCACCAGATCTATCCCTGCGCCACGATCGCCATCGAGGGCACCTGGGCACTGTGTATCTGTGCGTTCTTGGGCGACCGTCCGATCTGCCTGGCCAAGCCACGCGTTGCACATCCGCACCCCCGACACTGTTCGTCGTCTCTGCCGGGACTCTCCACCGAGTTCATCTCGGAGTACACCTCGATTCATATGCTTGGCACGAACTCCACGCATGCGCCGTCTCTGAGCCAGATACTTCCTGTCCCCGTGCATAAATCCCGCACGTATCCTGCACCTTCTACATCCCAGAGCCGCCGCCTACCTCGCCATGAGCTTTACTGTGTTCGTGCCTCGCCTTTGCTCCCGAAGTTCATTTGCTGATTGTGGGACCCGGGCGATAACTCGAGAATCTTACTCGTATTCTGCACTAGTCCCAGATCAATGCTAGTACACACAGTTAATCAGAAAATAATATATTGCCAACAACGCTTTATTACAATAATAACTGAAGTTCACACTTCTTGGCCATTGCCTTACAACCGAGATTTACAGAACCTCTTACAAAAGAAAGATAACAGGGGAAGCAAAAACAACAACTCGAGCAAACGGCCCATCAATCTGCCACAGGCAATTGACTGGGGAAACACAACCTAGAAATCTGGAAAGCCTCCGTCGAATCTATCCACAAAGTAGTTGTAATCCGCCTCTTGAGCTTCGACCTCCTCTGAGAGTTATTTAAAGTGTAGTATGTGAGTACATAAAGTACTCCGCAAGTCTTGGGAAAGATGCAGTAGATGTAGGGCTTAACAAAGGAAGGTTATATGGTTCTTTTGCATAAAGCAGCATTTTATTTCAAATATCATTATGTAATTTCGAAAGCATCATTTTAACAAAATAGTTGCAATACTGATACAATTTTCTAGTGAAGGTTCCAACCACCATCACTAGTAAACAGGCTCTAACCGCCAAGGTTTAAAATTACGGGTTCCATCCACCCTCACTGGCTCCATCCGTCAGGACACACACTCCCGAGAGTTCCAACCACTCCCGAGTTCCCAAAACATTTGTTTTAAAATCAAAACCAAAGGTCTACCATGTGAATGCATTCCTTGCCCGCCATTGACCGTGGGCACGGCTATTCGAATAGTTTTATTACTCTGCAGAGTGTGTACAACTTTACCCATAAGAGATAAATTATCTTAATATTCAACATGCTTCCTTTGGCATGAGACCTAGATAAAATATCACAAAGCCTTTACCTCACTCTAGTCTAGTTAGATACCACCCGCTGAGGTTTCACCGCTGAAGGGTTAAATCCACCACAGTCAGAAGCCCCTTCTTACGCCATGTGAGTATAGTAAATCCCTGTCCCTCACTATAAGTAAACCAGTAAATCCCTGGCACTCATTTTCCACTGGTGGCACCTAAACTAAACTGACATAAGTTATTCGGCTAGGTCGTACCCGTATAGACTTGTGGTTGTACGGTAGTGCTCAGTTTGGACAAACACAAGAGTCGGTCCTTAATTGACTAGGGCGGAACATACACTTTACAAGATCTTGTGCTTGCTGCACCAATACAAACCAACCATCCGCCCAAGTCTAAAACCAATTTTCACCATTTTATTTTATTTAAAAAGAACAGTGGCAACACCAATCACCACTAAATTTCTGAATACAACATACTAGTTTAAAGAATTATAATTTCCCATTCCAAAGTTACAAGGTTGAATAGCATGACTAAGCATTTTACTACCATTCTAAAATTTACAAACAGCATAATAATCTCAATACTGAGACAAGGAAAGCCTAGGGTGACAAAGGTACATGGTAATCAACGTCAAAGGAGGGTATAACAATTATTGGATTAACTAATAACCTTATGACAAAAGTTATCATTTTATGTAACATAGAAATGCATCTAAATTTAAAATAATAAAATGATTTTAGTAAACGTAGGTACAATATGATCAAAGGAGACTTGCCTTCTTGCACGTGGTTTGGAACTTCTTGCTACGGATCGAAAAATTCTTCGGCAACGTCGTGTTCTACGTGTGAAACGACAAATACAAGAAAAAGAATAAATACAAATAAAATCACAAAAATATAAAATATATATCTGGAGAAAGGTTATGATTTTAGATGAATTTAGAAATTTGAATCACTGGATTCCGAGTTCGAATGAGGAAGAACGAGCAGTTGGAAATTTGTCACGGAAAAAAAATTGACAAGAACAAAGTTTGTTTTCAACGGTTTGGAGGTTTGCTACAGTGCACTAAACATCAGTTTTGCCGTGAGGACTCGCCGGCGAGAAAAAGGAAAAGGAAAAGGAAAAGGAAAAGGAAACAGGGAGACCGGCCAAGGCAAGACGGGTTAGTGGCTCACCAGAGAGGAGATGACCAGAGGTGGCGCGGCGGCCAGCGACCTACTGCGGCAACTGACAGCACGAAAAGATGGGAAACACTTTGGAATATGGTTTGTGACGACGACAGTGTTCTGGATGTTTGGAGAAGTGACGAAGGGTTAGGAATGATCACACATGTCGTATTTATAGGCTTGAAGGGAGAGGAAACGGATTGAAACGGCTTAATAAAGAAAGTTTCGGTTTTTAAGTTGAAGAGTTTAGAAACTGAGAAACGGATGAATGATTGAGTGAGAAACGGATATGAATTGATTGCTTGATGTAAATGAGGACATCCTTGCTGCACGCTATTGATTTTGGTTGGATGGTTTCGGTTTCTATTAGCTTCCATTACTTTTGGTTCGCTCGGGTAAAGAAATGAAGAGAGAGAGAGAAGCAGCGAACGGTGCTGGAAGAAGATGAATAGGGACGGCTTGAGCAGGGAATAAAGCAAAGCGAGGGACACAAAGAAATACGAAAGAAGGAAAGGAAGTGCTGGCTTGCACGGTTGGAAAACTCAGTGGTTAAGCGTGCTGGCTTTGGGGCAATCGTTGGATGGGTGACCCTTTGGGAACCTCCCCTTTTTTTTATTTTTATGTTTTTTTGAAAAAGGAGAAGTGCCAAGAATATTAGTTTGAACCTAGAAAAATTAGAATGGATATTTTTCTAGAGATTTGAAGTTTTGAATATTGGAATTCGAATTTTTGGAGATTTGAATTTGAATTTGAATTTTCAAAATTTTCATTCAAAATTTGAAATTCTAGGTGGGAATTGGAATTGGAATTTGAATTTGGGAATTCAGATTGGAATCGGGATTTTGATATTTTTCCTCCAGTATTGCACAAATAATCCAAATAAAATCCAAATATTTTTAAATAATTATTTTTGAATTAATTTTAAAGAAGACAAATTTTTGGGATGTTACATCGACCAAGACCTCAAAACCGAGCACTTGCGCCATTTCTGTGATCCGCTGCCGTCGTTCATCGCCGCCGGTGAGTCTCCACAGCAATCCAGTGCTTCCCGCCACCCTCGCCGGAGCTCTGACGAACCACACCGCCGCCCTGTCACGTGTTCGTGCTCACGTCACCCGCATCACCGCCCCTCGATTCCAGCACCAGCGCCACCTCACACCGCGCGCCAGCCACGCGTCACCCTACGGATCGCCCGATGCAGCCATCCAGACTGGTCATCTAGATCTGCACCAACGATCCAGATCCATTCGTGTGTCACAACAACCATAGTCGGATCTCGCCGACATCACCCCACACTCCGCCGCCCATGTCGCTTCACCTTCTTGGTGGACCGTGTCCATCTTGATCAACAACTTCTCTAAAAATTCCTTCACATGTAGTAACAAGTAAACAATATTTATTAGGTAATATCATTTGTTCTGTAATTAAATAATTAATTTGCCCAAGAAACGAATTCACCTGTTGTCCAAGGCGAGGTGCACGCGCTCGTGTTATTGGACCTTGTATACTAGTCGACTCTTGAATTTTAGTATACTCAACTACAGGTGTGTGTGCCACTGGAGGTGAATGTGTGTCAGTGATGTCCTCATCATACCCCCCTTCTTGAAAAGGAGTCGACCTCGACTCTGGCTCATCTTCGTCTCCCAAATATGGAGATAAATCAGCAACGTTGAATGTATTACTCACTCCATATTCCTCGGGAAGCTCCAACTTATAGGCATTGTCGTTGATCTTTGTAAGCACTTTAAATGGTTCATCACCTCGCGGCATTATTTTGGACTTGCGCCATTCTGGAAAACGATCCTTGCGCAAATGCAACCAAACTAGGTCGCCTTCTTCGAAAACCATCTCCTTCTTGCCCTTATCTGCGTGCTTCTTGTATTGGGCTTGCGTCTTCTCAATATTAACTTTGGTTGCCTCATGTAGCTTATGAATCATCTCAACACGCTTCTTAGCATCAAGATTACCTCTTTTCGAAGGTGGCAAAGGTAGCAAATCAATTGGAGCAAGAGGCTTGAATCCATAGACGATCTCAAACGGACAAAACTTTGTAGTAGAATGCACAACCTAGTTGTAGGCAAATTCAATGTGTGGCAAGCATTCCTCCCAAAGCTTCAAATTCTTCTTGAGTATAGCCCGTAGCATGGTACCAAGTGTGCGGTTGACGACTTCGGTTTGCCCGTCAGTTTGAGGATGACAAGTAGTTGAAAATAGTAACTTTGTTCCAAGCTTTCCCCAAAGCGTCTTCCAAAAGTGGTTTAAAAACTTGGCGTCACGGTCTAAAACAATTGTCCTCGGTACTCCATGCAAATGAACAATTTCCCTAAAAAATAAATCAGTAACATGGGTAGCATCATCGCTCTTATGACAAGGTATAAAATGATCCATTTTAGAAAATCTATCAACAACAACAAAAATATTGTCCTTTCCCCTCTTAGTCCTTGGTAAGCCTAGCACAAAATCTATAGAAATATCCTCCCAAGGTACTTTCGGAATAGGAAGAGGCGTATATAAACCACATGGGTTTAAGCGAGACTTAGCTGTTTGACAAGTAGTGCATCTCTCCACGTAGCGTTCAACGTCGCGTCTCATCTTTGGCCAATAGAAATGCGTGGCCAACACGTCCTCGGTTTTGTGAATACCAAAATGTCCCATCAAACCACCTTCATGTGCCTCCTGCAACAACAAAAGACGAACAGAACTCACGGGAACACAAAGTCTATTAGCTCTAAATAAATAGCAATCATTTAACACATATTTATCCCAACATCTTCCTTCCTTGCAATTAGCATAAATGTCTCTAAAATCCAAATTAGTAGCATATAGTTCTTTTAAACTTTCCAAACCAAGAATTTTACAATCAAATTGGGACAACAGCGTGTACATTCTAGACAATGCGTCAGCCACTCTATTCTCTTTTCCTTTCTTATGTTTCACAACGTATGGAAAAGTCTCAATAAATTCTATCCACTAGCATGTCTACGGTTCAACTTACTTTGGCTATGAATATGCTTTAGTGATTCGTGGTCCAAATGAATGATAAATTCTTTTGGCCAGAGATAGTGTTGCCATGTTTCTAATACTCTAACCAAGGCATATAATTCTTTGTCATATGTTGAGTAGTTTAAAGTTGGACCACTAAGCTTTTCACTAAAATAAGCTATGGGCTTTCTATCTTGCATGAGAACACCTCCAATCCCAATACCACTAGCATCACATTCTATCTCAAAAGCTTTATCAAAATCAGGAAGCTGTAGAAGTGGTGCTTTAGTTAACTTATCTTTTAGCACGTTGAAGGCATCTTCTTGTGCTTTTCCCCACTTGAATGACACATTCTTCTTGGTCAACTCAATGAGTAGGGCAGCGAGTGTGCTGAAATCCTTCACAAATCGACGGTAGAAACCAGCAAGTCCATGAAAACTCCGCACTTGTGTGACTGTTGTAGGTGTAGGCCATGCTTGTATAGCTTCTACCTTCTGTTCGTCCACTTCAATTCCCTGTGCAGTCACAACAAAACCAAGAAACACAACTCAATCTGTGCAAAATGTGCACTTATCAAGGTTACCAAACAAGCACGCCTCTCTCAAAGCAGTAAAAACTTGGCGCAAATGTTCTAAATGTTCATCCAAAGCCTTGCTATAAATTAATATATCATCAAAGTAAACTACCACAAATTTTCCGATAAAAGCTCTCAATACTTCATTCATTAAGCGCATAAACGTACTAGGTGCATTAGTAAGACCAAATGGCATAACCAACCACTCATACAATCCAAATTTACTCTTAAATGCAGTTTTCCATTCATCACCTAGTTTCATTCTGATTTGGTGGTAACCACTCCGCAAGTCAACCTTAGAAAAAATAGTAGAGCCACTTAATTCATCAAGCATATCATCTAACCTAGGGATAGGAAGACGATATCAAACAGTAATATTGTTAATAGCTCTACAATCTATACACATCCTCCATGATCCATCTTTCTTTGGCACAAGTAATACAGGAACAACACATGGACTTAAGCTCTCACGCACGTACCCTTTTTCAAGAAGCTCTTGCACTTGCCGCTGAATTTCTTTTGTTTCCTCAAGGTTGGTGAGATATGGAGGACGGTTAGGCAAGGATGCCCCTGGGATCAAGTCAATTTGGTGCTCTATTCCTCGCATTGGTGGTAGCCCCGCTGGGATCTCATCTGGAAAAACATCCGTGAAATCCTGCAACAACGAAACAATCAAAACGGGCAAAGTAGAGGGCAAAGCATTACTGGAAAAGATAACATTCTTACACACAAGTGCATAACACTCTTGGGATTGTGTTTCGAATTCTCGCATCTCACTCTTTGTGGCTAATAGAACCTGTCCCTTTAGTTGTATGTCTCTTTTCTTGTCACTCTTTTTTTATTTTCTCTCAATTTGGGCTTGTGGCTCTCACTCTCCTTGTTGTGGGTGTCGCTCATTTCTCTTTCTTTTCTCTCACGCTCAGCCTTATCTATATCATCCTTGAGTATTTCTTCTGGTGTCATTGGAACTAACGAAACCTTTTTCCCCTTGTGCATAAACGAGTACTTGTTGGAACGCCCATAATGAATTGTGTCTTGTCATATTGCCATGGCCTCCCAAGAAGTAATGCACACGCTTGCATCGGTACCACATCACAATCCACAAAGTCAGAATAGCTACCAACAACAAAAGGCACTCTTACGATAGCAGTTACCTTCAGTTTCCCACATGAGTTGAGCCACTAGATGTAGTATGGCTGCGGGTGAGCACGTGTAGTCAAGCCAAGCTTCTAAACCATCTCTGAACTTGCAATGTTGTTACAGCTTCCGCCATCAATTATCACCTTGCATGAGTGCTCTTTGATCACAAATTTTGATTGGAATAAATTGTGACACTGTCCTCTCTCTGCCTTTTCCATCTGTGAGCTAAGAACACGAAAAATTACAAGGTTTGCATGGTTTGTATCATAGGTGATCTCCTTTGAATCAGACCCTGAAATGTTCTGTTGCTCCTCATGGTCAGATTCTTCTTCCTCTACGTCGCTTGCCGATGTGTACTCTCCATCTTCCCGAATAATAAGAGCTCGTTGATTTGGGCAATCACGCATGTAATGCCCCTTCCCCTTGCATTTGAAGCATTCTATCTCTCTGGTTCTTCCTGTAGAAGCTATGGATGATGAACTTGTGGTTGGGACAACAACGGTCTTCTTTGAATCAGTAGGCCTATGTGTTGAAGAATTAGGACGCCTTGCTGATTGCTCTTGGCTGGGTGATGTTGTGTTGTGTCCCGAACTGTTTATGGGCTTCTTGGTCTGTGTACTGGAAGGTTTCCATGGAATGGAGGAGCTGGAATAGTTGTGGTTCATCCTGGTGTAGCTTTGTCTCTGATCATGCACTTGCTTTTCAGCCTTACAAGAAAAATGGAACAGCTCATTCAAAGAATTGTAATGATAAAAATCAAGTATATTCTGAATCTCCTTATTTAGCCCAACAAGAAACCTAGCCATCTTCGCGTTTTCTTGCTCCTCTATATTAGCTCGGATCATACCAATTTATAGTTCTTGATAGTATTCCTCGACAGACTTACTACCTTGATTCAATCTTTGTAACTTATTAATCACATCACGCTCAAAATAAGATGGAACAAATCTAGATCTCATTACCCTTTTCAACTCATCCCTAGTGCGAGGTGCATCATCCCTTCTTTTAAATTGACTCCACCAAATGGAAGCATAATTTGTAAACTCACTAGTAGCAGCACATACTCTTCTATTTTTAGGAAAGTCATGACAACTGAACTTTTGTTCTACTAGTAGTTCCCAATCAAGATATGCTTCAAGATTATATTTACCATCAAAGGAAGGAACAACAAATTTAATCTTACCCAAGCCATCATCTCTTCTCCCCTCATGACGATGAGGCGCATATCCTCCATTACCACCCCTTCCTCGATGATTATGCCCAAGATGCTGCTGATCACGGTCAAAATCAAGGTCTTCTGCATTATCAGCCATATAGTTGTCATTCAACTCCTCATGGGCAGCATGCTGAAATGCGACGTTCAAATTTGCCCGTGGTTGGAGAAGGGCAGCAGCAGCATTGTGATTTCCTCCAACACGATCTCGAGGGCCTCGCGGTGGTGGGTGCTATCTTGGGGGAGTATGCTCAATGTGCTCAAATCGTACTTCAATTCCGCCAATATTGATCGGAAAGCATCTACTCAAAAGTGCCGGCAACTGCATCCATCAAAGCTTGAGACCGAGGTGATAGTGGCACTGCTTGGGATTTGTCCACACTATCACCTTCATCCACACCAAGAAATGAGCCATCACGAGATCTAATGTGACGACGGCCCGATCTTCCGAGAGGTACTGATAAGTCGATTATGGAGAACTCGACGTTGATGATCCAAAGGCTCTGACCAAAATAGATCGATCCCCTAGCAATCACTACACCACTGCTCCGATGGTTATCAACCGTGCTGAACGCGGTTGACCTCGCCAAGAAGGCTATCTCCTGCAAGTGAATCAAGAACACAAGTAAGAGAGTAAAAGATGCAATCCAAAATTGTATTGCGAATAAAGATTAAGTTCACAAGTTGGGGTTCCTCAACCGGATGTGCGGTGAGACTGCTAAGCACAATAAACTCTTAAGAAAAACCCAAGAAAAACTAAAAAGGTGCGACCTCCTAAAATAGGGGTGGGGGGCCGCACTCAACTAACAAAAGGGGGTACTGTACTATTCATGGGTACTGTTCATGTGAACAGTACCAGTATGAATAGTGCCAGCCCAAATAGTCTAAACGTGATTACAAGGCTCAAGGCCCACTTTGACTCGGACTGGAAAAGTGATCCGACTTATTTTACAGTTTCTGATCGGCTCGGGTGGAATTTCAAGGTGAGACCAGATTCATCTGAAAGTAGACTCCAATATCTTTCCAACAAGTACTCACGGGCCCCGAGAAACCTTCTGGATCAAAAGTTATGGCTGTTTGAAGTAGGTGCTATCAAGTAGTCTGAATCTGAGTCGAACTCGCGAATATGAGTTGGATTGCGCTTGATGGTTCTACTTCTACACTTGAGCTCACGTGGTTCTTCTCCATGGTTCCTAAGAACAAGAAAATCACAAGTCTTAGGATGTATCGAATTCTCAGTGAAAATATTATTGACTCCTAAAAACGAGTTTACCTGATAGTTGAGTTGATGAGCACGTGCCCAAGTAATTGGACCTTGCCCATCATTCGTGGAAGCAGGAAGAGGAGTGTTCATATCAGTAGAAGTGATGTCCTCATCAAGATCCATCATTAGAACTTCTTGTCCCTGCCATGGTTAGAAGAAAACAAAACGAACTAACAAACTAAATACTTATGTGAACTACTCTCAGCTTTCACAAATCTTACCAACAGAAGCTCTTACCCTTCTCAAAGATTGCTCATGTGCAGCTGGTTCGTGGTAACTTTCAAACAGAAGTCAGGAAAGCGATTGCAAGGTACCAGAACACGTGATCAATGGCAAATTTGTAGAGTTCTAGGCAGGGATAAAAATTTGTAGCAAAGGAGTAAGGAATCAGTAATTTCAGAAATTGTACAAATTGAATAACAGTTCGTAACTAGCTTGTAGCCTAAGTTTCTAAATTCCTCTAAATTCATAATCTATCTTTCAGTATATATTTCATAATTTCTAGATTTTCTCTACCGGCCATTGGCTGAGTCTCCTCACCGTTGGAACGCCGTCGCCATTGCCGCCCGAGAGCGCCACCGCTTCACCTCGCCGCCGACCACCTTCTAGCCACTTTCGGGTAATATACATGAGCCCATAACAATCCCCTCGCTCTTCTCTCCATATTCCGCACCCCGTCGACCGCCACCGTGCCCCGCACCGCCAGCGAGCCCACGGGCTTCGTGCGCCGCGCCGCCATCCCCGCCTGCTGTCGTTTGGAGGATCTGAATGTCCCCCAAGACCGATCGGATGGTTTGAATTCCTCTAAACTTTTAGATGGTGCAACCTTCTCCGTGCATCATCACCGTACGATTCCCACCTAACGGCCTCCACTAAGCCCTTCCCTTCTCTTACCCCTTGGCAAGCCATGTCCGCACCCAACCCATGTGGCAGCCACGCAACTACCGAGTACAACTCGAAGTCAATCATGACTTCGACCACCGAGTATAAAGACAACTTTCAACTTTTTCCAACCATCCGATTCTTAGACTCCGACGTCCGGAGGCTCTTTAGACTCCACCGTCCAAAGGTTCTTAAGACTCTGATGTCCGGAAGCTCTTTAGACTCCACCATCCAGAGGTTCTTTAGACTCCGACGTCCAGAGGCTCTTTAGACTCCGCCGTCCAGAGGTTCTTTAGACTCAGACCGTTTGGAGGCTTCTTAGACTCCGACTGCTCGAAGCCTTCAACTTCGACTTCAACGTTCGAAGACTCCGATTTTGACTGTGACCTTTGGAGACTTCGACTCCAAGCTTTGACCTTCGATTTCAGAGCCTTCGACTTTGACCTCCGTCTTCAAACCGACCATGGTTGTTGGATCATTTTAACCTCCGCACCCTCCGATCTCTCTGAACCCTCCGATCTCTCCAACCGCTCGACTCCGACTACCCTTGGTTCTCGACTGTTACAGTGTTCTTCGATCACTGTACATTTCTGACTAGGTCTTCGACCGAATCTTCAACTTCGACATCACCCATACTTGGAGTCTCTGTCTTCGACTTTGACCTTCGCAACTTCAACTGTTGATTCGACTATGGTTTCGACCATGGCTTCGAATATGCCTTTGATTATGGCTTCAACCACACACAAATATTGTAACTTCCGACCACTTTTCCTTCATAAAGAAAAGAATTCCAAGAATTTGTTTTATTCATTTCTTTGGAATTCAAACTACAGAAGTTGTTCTCCTTCGCCCTACCTCCGATTGGAACCATTCAAATTTCTAAATTCATCTAAATTCAAATTCTATCTCCCAACATATATTTTATTATTTTTGAATTTTATTTGGATTTTATTTGAGTTTAGTTTGTTCTTGCTTTTCGCGTGTAGACTACGACTAGTCCGGAGAGTATAACTTCAGCGAATCTCAGCAAACTTCGGAGCAATGCAAGTTACACCTTTGATCATGTTGCTCCCAGTAATTTAAATTATTTATGTTGATTTTAAATTATTATGCATGCGTACATTTATTCAAATCTAGTTTAAAATCGATTTAAATTCCAGTTATACCCAAATCCTTTGTGTATGGCCAAATTTGATATTGAACTTCCTTATGCCTTGTCACCTTAGATAAAAACCTAGTTAGTACAATAGTATTGACTAAAAATTTTACAGAATTGCTTAGCCATGTATAGAATGATTTAAATGGGAATATTTGTTTCACTTCAGAACAATAATTTTCTAAAATATATTGTTGACTTCGGTGAGTCAAGAAAGTATATGGAATGTTTTTAAAACAAAATATAAAACTTGGTTTTGACCTAGGCTAATGGTTAGGTGGTGGGTGCTAGCATGTATTGTTGTTCGATGACACAATATTGATTGTCAGGCACAAGGGGTATGTGGATTGAGCCTAAGTCAAGTTAAGGACCGGTCTGTGAGCTACTGTTGCAAAACCAAATCGTACTACAACAAGACTGGTATGGAATAATCCTGGCTGACTAATTTGTGAGGTCCCAACTTTGGTCTCGCTATAGGTTAAATGTGAGTGTGGCATAAGCCATGAGAAATCTCACACGGCACAAGAGGGGGCTCCAACTTGTAGATTCAAGTTGTGGTGAAACCTTAGTGACAGCGTGACCAAGTTGAAGGCTTAACATTGTAAAGGCCTTGTCATAATCTCCTTGCCACACACCAAAGGAAGTGTGTTTGTCCGGTGGCAATATGGGATAATCATGTCTTGTGGGTAAAGCTGTACAATCTCTGTAGAGTGTATACTCTATCTTGGATAGTCGTGCCCACGGTTATGGGCAAGCTAAGTAAAATTTTTTATGGATTAGACTTTGGTTTAAAAATGATTTCTGAAAAGGCTTATGGATAGATGGAATCCACAAGATATTTTAAAGCATATGGATGGATGGAATCCATGTGAGATATTTTTGGAGAAAGATGGACCAGGTGGGATATCTGTGAATAGATTAGTGTTTGGTCAGAGCCTACAATAACGATATTATTTTGTTAAATTACTCTTTCTATCTATTGTATCAAATTTATCTTTCGAAATTATTTACTGTATTTACCTTAATTCTGCTTTTACACACAAATAACCCATTATGCCTTCCATTGTCAATCCTTATGCATACATTAACTCTGTTAAATCTCCTTGTGCAACTTATGGAGTATTTTATGTACTCATGTTGCTTCATTCACCATTTTGAGAGGACTTCATCAACTTACAGTCATTCGCCTGTGGGCACGCAAGATGGGCTGCTGCTTTATGGTTCTTTTTTCGCTGCTTATATTTAATTTCAGTTTATGAACCATTGATGTCAACTTTGGTCATCAGGCCCATATTTAGTTAATAAATAAATGTCATTGTGCATGATATGAATCTTTGTTATCTGTTGTGTGCACTAGCTTGATTCTGGACTAGTGCGATTTGCACAAAGGATCCAGGAGTCGTTGCTCTAGGGTCTTACATATGCTACACAGAAATTCCCTGAGAGCTACCAGTTTGGACTAAATCATGGTGTTGTAAAGGAAGAATGTTGTAATAATAGTGGCCCAGATTTCATCCACCTTTACATGTCACCTGCACCGTAAGCCAATTCTTTAGTGTTATAGCCGTTTACATTATCACTAGGGCAACACAAATCAGGGCTGTCCATCGCCCTCCATTTTTCTTTCCATGTCCTCCCACAAAATTATTTTTTTTGAAATAGAACTATATCCAAGTTGGGTTCCTACGTCCGCCCTTGACCGTGGGCACGTCTATTCGAATAGTTTTCACTCTGCAAAGTATGTACACTTTCACCATAAGAGACAATTTGTTCGCTGCTCCACATGATTCCTTAGTCATACGATTGAGTAGATCATCACAGTAACTTTTCAAACTATCTCACTCTATGGGCTTCTCCCACTTGCGGTGAGTCTCATACATTGCGCGGGATGTTAACCACTAGTACTAGTGCATTTGGGCTCCACTCCCCACAATGCTACTACGATAGAAAAACTTTACCCTCCATTCGATGTCCCTTTAGTCACACTAGGCCCTTGCACTACCTCGGTTTCTTTCCCCTACCTGTGACATGAGTCTGAGGTTCGATAGATTTACTTAGCCAAGTTACACTTTGCAGATTTATGGTTGCACTGTTTTACAATAGGATGTCCTGACCAGATTCGGTCCTAAGGGTTATCTGGGCGGTTCTACCACAGTCCACACACTCGTGGATTTACCGCACCATACCCCCAAACCATCTGCCCAGACGTGTAAGCAAGTTGAGGTGTTTGGGGAGCATAAAATAATAATTACGATGAAAATACATCGTCATTCCCATCCACCAATTCCCAAATTAGCTTTTTGTGATTGAATGTGATGCTTGGGGTATTTTAGCACCCCTGGGTATCTAAGCAGTGCTAAGCCAAGCGTATACTCGTAACTTATTTTCGAAAGGTTATCGTTATAATTTTCCTAGGGGAAAAACAAGGCTCATTGTTCAATGTGCTAAGCAAATATAATATTAGCACTTAAATAATGGCAAATAACTAGAGTTTTAAAATAGACATAGAGTTGCACACAAAATATTAGCATGCAATTTAATTATTTAAATGTAAATAATTTGCAGAAATGGGGTTCAAAATGATCAAAATATTGACTCGTCTGGGTCACAGTTGCCCTGATCCTATTGGTCTTGGCTTGCTTCCATCTTAGACTCTTCTTCTTGTGCTTCGTATGCTATTTTTCATTGAGCGAGAATTTGGATAAAAATCAGACCAAATAAATTCTCATAAAAATTAATGATTTTAGTTCCATTGGATAGAGGATGAATTTAGAAATTTGTCTCACCTTATTTGGAGTTTAGATGAATTAGTTATGATTATTTGATATTTTCAACCTAAATTAATTCGAAATAAAATCAAAACCAATAAATAAATCCAAGGAGAGAGAGTGTGTATGACTGACAAGTGGGACAGGGGTTTTTATTATTTTCTTTCCCTTCCCTGTCGCTGACACGTGGGGCCCACAGTGGGTTATTGTTTTCTTTTTAGTTTCACTGATAGGTAGGACCCACGGGGTTTATAAAATTTCTTTTCTTTCCAGGCCACTGACACATGGGACCCACTTTGGTTTAATTAAAGGGTGGGGCCTGCATGTTAGTGACTGCTTAGGGCTAATTACTATCATTAATGCTGATTAACTACGTGATTAGTCTTAACCGCCGGTGAACAGTATCATCTTCTTTTCGTTGGTGAGAGAAGAGCTCGCCGTCGGCGGTAGGGGCGGCGGCCGAACGTGAGCATTGGCAAAATGGGTTGCACATGCCCCACACCCACCTCCAGATGAGGTGTTGTCGGCCAATTTGGCTGGAGTAGTGGCCGATGGCGAGCTTGGGTGGCGGCGGAACAGGGAAGAAGGGGAGACGGCAGCGGTCCGGGGAGGTTCATGGTGAGGGGTCGTCTCAGGCAGCGAGAGGCTCGGTCGAGGGTGGAGGTAGCATCACCGTGCTTCGAGGAAGCTCTTGGTCGGCGAAATCGACCAGAGGTGGCTCCAATCGGCGGTTAGCCTGCTGGTCGGAGTTGGAGAAGATGGGGCCACCGTCGAGCTACGGTTCACGGGAGGCCAATTGAGTGCAGTGGGAGAAAGAGGGAGATCTGAGAAAGTGATTGACGGCCTCTAACAACTTTTATAGGCGACGGAGCAGGCGGACGGTGCAGGAGTGGTTGGGCGGTCACGACGGGACGGGTGGCAGGTGAGCGTGCAGCTGCTGGCAGGAGCAAGGCATCACTGGCCTACAGCGATGTGGGGTGCGGCTGTGATCAATGCGACGGCATGGGCACGTTGGTCCAACAGCGCACAGAGAGGGACGGGGGGTAGGTGAGGTACCACGGGGGGCTACTAGTAGCATGGGCATGGAGGCACGCCGGCGACCGTCGTTCCGAATGGAGGAGCGACGGTGGGGGCCGCTGTTGTAGAATCAGGGGAGCGGGAGGAGCGTCCTCGCAGGCGCATGCGCGAGAGAGAAGAAGAGGGGGGAGAAGAGGCCGCCTGGGCCGGGCCGAACCGAAGGCCTCCGCCCCATTTATTCTTTCTTTCTTTCTTTATTTTTATTTTTATTTTTATTTTTGGGGTGTACGACTATATATATTTGGATATAAAATTTTCAGAAATACTCCTTTTTGGTATTATTACTTTCCTTTTAATTTTTTTTCCAATATCTTGCATGTCCCCTCTTTTCTCTCTTTTTTTTCTCAATTTGTTGCAAATTAACTTTTGGAAATTCTGGCTAATTTTGGATCATCTTTTTAGATTCGTCTTTTGATTTAAAATTTACTTCCATTAAATATATCCTCTCCTTTTGGAGTTCCACTTTCATTTTGTACTTTAGTCGCTTTCTCTCTCATTAGATCGTGTCTTTGAAGTAGCAGGAGCATCGCCAGAAGATCTAAAGTTTCTTGCTGAGCCAGGCCAAGGTAAGTCGTGTCCTTTGACCATGTTGAACCTAGTTTTCAATCTATTATTTAATTATTTTGTTTTAAATTATATTGCATCGTTATTTTATTACAAACCCTTATACTTGATAGTTACCATTCCAATTGATTAATCCCTCCTTAATACTTTAAATACCATGATTCATTGTCACCATAGGTTGAAAAATTATTTAGTTATATCATACTAGATGTCACATGGGTGATACGATTAGTATGTTTAGCCATGCTTATAGTTCGATGGGTTCGTCATCATATGTGAATAATTAATTTGACTTAATGAGATATTGAATCATGGTTGGAGTCACAACAAATCGTAGTTGGAGCCACAATTATAAAACTTGTGCCATGACATTGGTATGTCATTGGTGTTGGTTATACAAAATTGATTTTCACTTGGGCGAGTGATCGTGTAGTAAAGGGGGAAGTGTGAATTTACTTCGAGGGATGTGAAAGTCTCGCCTAAGTAATATTAAGGACTTAACTTTGTGTGCTATTGATCTGAGTTTTACCGTGCAAACCACATGTCTAGTATAGATAGACCTAACTAATTAATTTGCAATATTTCAATTTCGATCTCGCCATTATGATGAACATGATTGCTGATTTCCATGAGGTGCAAGGGTGGGTGTGATGCGAAACCGTAGCGGGCGGGATTGAGTTTAGGTTGAACTTTGTAAAGGCTTTGTTGTCATTTTCTTTAATATGAGGATTATCACATCGTGTGGGTGTAGTTGTGCAACCTCTACAAAGTATAAAATTATTTGAATAGTCGTGTCCACGGTTATGGACAATGCTCAGTGATTTCACACGAGGGGTAGAGTTTTTATACAAACTTGGTTGATTATCGTTGGAAAGTGAATGATTAGTTCACTACTGGTTTAACTTGTGGATGGGAGGTTCACAAGTGGTATATTCAATTCTGTTGATTATTTATTTATTATTATTTCTCCTTAAAGTTTTTTTAAATCTATTTACCTATTTACTTTAAAATATTGATTTATGCAAATTAACCTTTCAGCCATCCATTGGTAAGCCTTGCATATTATAATGCATTCATTTGTTACAAACGACTTGCTAAATACCGATGTACTCACAACTTTATGCCCACTGTTGCTCAGTTAAGGAGGAGTTGTATCAGGAGGAGGTACCAGAGGGAGGATATTTCAACAACTTCACGGATTAGGCCGTCGCTTCCCAGTCGATTTTCTGTGGGCATGTCAAATAGCTTCTACGCTTATTTCTGTTTTCCGCTGCTAGATTTTAAGCCCTTCAGGTTAGTAAGTTGTAAGCTTGGCCATAAGGTCGTACTTTGATAATTATTAATATTTGAGATTTTTCTTTATTTTTATCATGTGTATGGTCAATATTTTATCTATGTTACACTATGTGCACTAGCGTGATCTTAGACTAGTGTGGTATGTGCAGAGTGTCTGGATTTGCATATTCCGATCTCAACAAGTTACCCACAGAATCCTAGCCAGCCACTTTGTGGTCAGTCTTTGGGATCTCCTTCAAGAACAGAACTTCCAGGCATGCCCTGTTTATCAAGGATACCTGGGAACCTATGGAGATCAAGAATGTTGGAGGGTAGACATATTGATCTACACCCACATTGGTGATGAAACAGCATTCCACACCTTTGACGCCCCTCTACCACGGGACACCTTCTTTAAGGGTATCCAAGATGTAGCTCATGAAGCGATCCGCCAAATGTGGGACATCTACACACTAGAGCTGTGACGCACCACATTTCACTTCTACCCCAGCAAGATTCCTGTCAGCTCTAGCAGCGCCTTTCCCTCCACGGAGTTTGAGAGTAACCCACGACTGGTTCACAGGTGCAGTACACTAAGTCCTTAGACTATGTGTACTAAGTCATCTTAGATGAGTTGAACTCAGTGTCACAAAGACTCCATGCTACAGAAGTAGAATTGGCCAAGTACCGCATAGAGGATGAGGGTTCCTCAATTACAGGATCACCCCCAAAGATGCATAGGGTGTAGTTGAGTAGTAGTAGCTCTAGCCCATAGAAACCATAAGTTTATATCTAAGTTATAGAATGATACTTGTGAGCTGTTATCCCTTTGTCAATAGTTCTAAGGTTATAATTATAATATTCAATAAAGTGCTTTGTTGGCTTTCATTTGAGTTTTATTGCTTTTTCGTGCTTGGGTGGGAATTTTACAAAAACCTTCTCCTAGTTCTCTCTTTCTTTTCTCTAAATTTGGAAGAATTCAGCAGATGGTAAACACTAGGAGGAACGTTAACGACAACAACACCAGAGCTCTAAGAAGCCAGTCCGCTCCCATTATTGAAATGGAGGAGGATGGAGAGAAATGAGAAGGCCGCTTGGCTTTATAGCCCAGGGGGTGACATGGAGGTGGAGCTGTGGAGAGTTATTATGTGCGGTGTGGCAGTCAGGCAACTAGGGCAGCGCACAGCGTGGGGTGGCCCAGGCCTGAGTGGCACTAAGGTGGTCGCTGTGGGTGACGAGCTGGGCTTGACGCGGGGCTCGGCCGATGGTGGGGAATACTTCGGGATGGCATGAGGAAGCTCTTGGAGGTGGGAATCGAGGAGAGGAGACTATGGGGGAAGACAACAGCAATGGAGGCCTTTTTTTGGCCGAAGTTGAAGAGGATTGGCGCACGACAGGTCCCAGCAGGGTACCCACCAGTTGAGCGAGGGAAGATGCAATTGGGGAGGTGGGACATGTCGTGAAGCCGCCGTTTGGGGAAGAGTCATTTGGGGTGGTCGGGACAGTGTGGGTGTCAGTCAGCTCGTGGGCGGCGCTCGGGGGGAAAGGAGAAATGGAGGAGGGAGAGAAATGAGAAGGCCTCATGGCTTTATAGCCTAGGGGGTGACGTGGTGGTTGAGCTGTAGGGAGTTATTATGTGTAGTGGGTCAGTGTGCGCACGCGGTTAGCCAATCGGGACAGCGCACGGCACAGGGCGGTGTGGGCCTGAGTGGCACTGAGGTGGTCACTGTGGGTGATGAGCTGGTGTTGACGGGGTGGGGGGCTCGGCCGATAGTAGGGAATACTCTAGGACGGCGTGAGGGAGCTCCTGGAGGTGGGAATTGAGGAGAGGAGCCCCTGGGAGAAGAAGACGGTGGTGGAGGCCCTTTTTCAACTGGAGTTGAAGAGGCATGGCGTCGTGGTGGGTCCCGGTAGGAAACTCACCAATTGAGCTGGGGAAGATGCAATTGGGGATGTGGGACACATCGTGACGTAGTCGGTTTGGGGCAAAGAGTCACTGGCATGGCCGAGACGGCATGGGTGTCGGTCGAAGCTCAGGGGAATGATCGAGCTCAGGGGAGGGGGACGGAGAAATGGAGGAGGGAGAGAAATGAGAAGGCCGCATGGCTTTATAGCCCAGGGGTGGCGCAGTGGTCAAGTTGCGGAGAGTTATTGCATGCGGCGTTGCTGTCAGGTGGCCGGGGCAGCACACGGCGCGGGGCGGCCGTAGGCTAGGCACGGCTAGCGGAGGGCAAGGCTAGGGGAGGAGGAGACGGCTTAGCTCGGTGCGGGATGGCGGGGTGGCGCACGGCGCGGCATTGAAGCCTGTTGGTTATCAGGCGGGAGAAGTAAAGAAGAGGATGGAACAAAGGGGCGGTGGGGCGCTAGGAGGGAGAAAGAGGGAAGAGAGAGAAGATGGGGCCCAGCCACAAGGGAGCGAAGAAAAGGGAAAGAAAGAGAAAAGAAATGCTGGCAAACTTGAAATCCGGAAATTTGACCTTGGCCTCAGATTTTGGATTCAAAATTTCAATTTCAAAATTTTGAGTTTTGGAAGGTATTTTGGAACTTCAGATTTTTGAATTTCTAGATTCTAAATCCTTGGTTAGTTTATTTGAAAATTTTGAAGAATTTTGTTTTTCTGATTTGAATTTTTGGATGCAATTTATGGTCAACTAAAATTTCAATTTAGTTGGCTCTTGACTTTAGATTTTATTTTCATGGATTAAATTAATTAGCGAAGCTCCAAACTAAAACACAAATAAACGCCGAATTTTTTGAAATATACTGAAAAAGTGATAAAAAGATTTTATAATTTTCGTAATTACAATAGTTTTCTTTTTGGAATGTTACAGTCTGTGAGTGTGCAACGGATGGATCGGAGAAAGAAGGACGTGGAGAGGGGCCGCGAGGAGACCGGAGTGAGCGCACGTGTAGAGCCGTCGCAAGCACCGGTGAGCAGCGGCGAACACATACGGAGCGAGAGGAGTTCACTGACAGTGCTGGGGAACCCGTCGCCACCATGCGTCATCATCTCATCCTCTACAACCTTCTTGTTCTAGGGCTAGGTAATGTTGGGTATGCAATGGGCTTTGGTTGTGGGATATGTAATGGCCATGGTTGCTGGTTGCATCCAAGATTGCTACTATGTCCATGCATGTACGCTGATCCATTCCACGTCCTTCCTTGATTTGTAGTTTCGAGGTTTTAGTGTATACTTTACAGATCTGAAACATTCTTTTCCAAGGTTGGCAAATGTTTGTTCACTTGATCATGAATAGGCTATTGAGCCTTTTGTTCCTTAATTTGTCTGCTCTATATATACCTTTGATTGAATAAGAAGGAATCTCTGTTCCTAGACAAGCGTATGATTATCTTAATCTGCTTTTTTTTTAAGAGTGAACAGACGAAGATCTTCACATTTGGCTTTGGCCTTTTAATTAGTCTTCAAAGATGGGAGGTTCGGGCAAGCAAACCCTCAAGGAGAAAGTTCAGGGCATGAGTGAGGATGAGTTTAGAGTTTTTCTAAAAGAAAGAGCGGAGGAGTTCCTGAATGTTTCGATTAACAAGGTAATTGTGGAAGTGGCCGATAAAGTGTTGACCAAAGAGGTGGATTTTTTTGGCAGGGTTGATGGCGGGGTAGAAAAGTTTGAAGGTGAAAAGGAGCAGGACAATGCTGTGGAGGGGTTTTGCCTGGGAGAGTCGTTGGAGGCTCCAGTGGGTGAGAAGTTGATGGGCGAATCTGTGAGCTCGGTTGGTGGGTTGGAGATGCAGGATAGGCCGGGGGGAGGCGCATAGCCGGGTCAGGTTGTGGGCTTGAGTGAGTCTGATAGCATTGTGGTGGCGGCTGGGGCTATTCGCGAGGCGGTGGTTTCACCTTCAAGGGCCAGTCTGCGCTTGGTCAGGTCGTCTGATGAGCATGCTTTACTTCGGGCAGAACGGCGGGCGGTGGTGCGCAACCTGGAGCAAAGGGAAGGTCATTTTCAGGGGGACTTACTGGATCTAGTGCTAGTCGCAACTGTCTAAAGAGGAAGCGAGAAGTGCGCTCTTAAATGGTTGCAAAAAACTTGAGAGAGTGGTAATGGAACTTTTCAACAAGTTTGGGTGGAGGATGTGTTTTAGGTTACAGGATTAAGTCCTTAGTTGTCAGCTCAGTATTTGGGTGATTTTGTAACACCGTTTGGTGGATTGTGCTCTGGTTCTGTGTTTTGTTCTGGACGGCTGTAGTCATTTCAGTGGAATGATCAAGGTCGGAATATTATTATTCCGTTATCTAAAAAAGAATCAGGTAGAATGTCTGCTATCCGGCCTTGTTTGGAATGCAAGCGGGGCCTAAACTTTTATGAGTTCTTCAAAGATGATTCAAAATTCTACAAGAGCAATTTGGTTGACTCCTTTTTTTTTCCTTCATGATTAAGCTAACAGAGCGTCATATTTTTTCAATCTTTCTGCTTAGGGTTATGGCTTTAGGTCCTAAAAATATTAGAAAATGCAAAATATTCTCCTTCATATAATTCATATTACATTTGCTTACCCACCGATTTGCACTTAGCTCGACTTTTTTGCGTGTGCTACATGGTTTTGGTTGTTACAATGTCACTATTTAACTTTTGAGAAATAATTTATTTGGCATGATTTCCTTGTGAATTTTTCCCAACTCACTGATAGTGACATTGCCTTAAGAAAGACGCACATAATCAAGTATATCCTCAAAACTGTGGTCTGCTACGTTCCTCGGACGCTCAATCTTAACTGTAAGGTGAAATGTATGTTTCGTGTACATTCCTGTTCTGGTGTGAGACTGAGCTGTTTGGAAGAAAAAGGAGTTGCGCATAGAGAATAATGCGGTGAGAAAATTACCAGAACAGGGAGAGAAACAGTAATGTCTTCTGCAAAGTAGATTTTTTTTATATGATCCTCCAAAGTAGATAAGACAGAAGGGATTTTTTCCCAACAGGGACACCTATTTAGCGGGCGTCGTCTCTGGTCTAGCAATCATCTTCCCTACCAGGGGCGAAGCGACGAAATAGACACAGGGGAGCCGGACAAATGCAACTACTTTTTATACCATACTCTTGACAAAAAGCGATCTTATTGTAAAAATATATTTGCCTACTATACATGCTCTAAGTGCTAATAACATAACAATTTACAACTATGTAGAGAAAAATCAAGATATAGACAAATAAAAGAGAGGCAGCATTAATGCATCAAATATATGGACTATAGGCATAATGTAGATGCTTGGAGGAGGCTATAAATATGCATTTAATCTTTTGGCATAGTAGTTAGACACGGGAGCCGGACAAATGCAACTACTTTTTATACCATACTCTTGACAAAAAGCTGTGTGATTGTAAAAATATATTTGCTCATATGCGTACAACACTTTTGAGTTCTGGTGTGAGGCTGTGAGCTGTTTAGAAGAAAAAAGAGTTGCGCACCGAGAATAATGTGGTGAGATAATTACAACAAGAATAGGGAGAGACAGTAATGTCTTCTGCAAAGTAGATATTTTTTTATATGATCCTCCAGAGTAGATAAGACAGAAAGATTTTTTCCACAGGGACACCTATTTAGGGCGTCATCTCCGGCATCCCCTCTATCAACCATCTTCCCTACTAAGGGTGTAGCCAGAAAATAGACACAGGGGAGCCAGACAAATGCAACTATATTTTTATACTATACTCTTGACAAAATACGGTGTAATTGTAAGATTATATTTGTCTATTATACATGATCTAAGTGCTAATATCATAATAATTTACAACTACATAAAGAAAAATCAAGATATAGACAAATAAAAGATAACAGAAATGGCATACAGGCATCAAATATATGGACTATTGACATAATGTAGATGCTTGGAGGAGGCTATAAACATGCATGTAATCTTTTGGCATAGAAGATTAAGGGGTGGTAAAAAAAATTTTGGCAGCATGGGGGAGCTCCTGGCTCCCCTCGTCTCCCCCTCCCACCGACCAGACATTTCGGCACCGCCGTCGTGCTGCCCACCCCTTTTGAAATCCCCTTTTAAAAGCTTTCAACTGGAAAAAAAAAATCAAACTTTCCACCTGGTTTTCTTGAACTTTTAACCAAACAATTTCACCTTTTAACTCAAATTCAATTACCTCAACCAGAAAATTTCAACTGCTATCTCTAAATTTAGAACTGTCAACTAAAAAAATGAAAACTCAGCTTGATTTCATACCTTCTCCTTAAGAAATCAAACTTTTGAACACAAAATTTGAAGATGTATGAAAGATGTTACCCTGTCCACATCCAAAATCAGAGGATGTTACAAATTCAGCTGCATTAACGGAACCATCAGATTTGTATGGTCCAGGCGTTCTGCCAAAGTTAGCAACTTTATTCTCCGAAAGAAAAAAGGGAATAAGAAGAAGATAGTATCGGTCTTATTCCATAAATGTGAGCTTCCAAGCAGAGAAGTAACACTGTGAGATTGAAGGCGTGGCTCCTTATGTTCTTATTTTGCTAACCAGACTGACCACAAAACTGCAGTAAAGAGGGCATTCCTGCTTTGTTATTTTCAGTGTTATTTTGGATGGATGACGAACCAAGAGAAGGCCCTCTGGCCTGCAGTGTGCTGAGTACATGCGATCGAGTTCAAGAATTAGTCAAACTAGTAGTCACATTGGGCAATCTATGAAATTAGAAAGGTGTCTAGAAGTTTCAACGTGGGAATTTAGATTGAACGCTCGCATTGTCAATGGAAAACTCAATTGTATACCTTATTGAACATTGTCAGTGTTACCATCCCTGATAGAGCTTTGGAATAACAGGAAGCACAATATAATTCGCAGTGTTACAATAATATGAGAGCTTTGGAATAACAGGAAGCACAATATAATTCGCAGTGTTACAATAATATGAGTTTGGAATTAACGCACTCCAAACACACGTATCCAGGATGGCAACAGTACTGATTACCCAGCTAATATACATAGTAAAACATCATTATTTTGCAGAACGACGATGTCAAGGAGTACTTCGCCGCACTAACTGCATTTCACCCGCCTTCTGAAGCCATTCCATGATTGAGCCCTGTAGCCTGTCAGGTGCGTGTGCAACCCACAGATTGAGGAAGTCTGTGACCACCTGTATCCATCTCTCTAGCTTCGGGTATTGGCGTCGCTGGATTACTGACCTCCTGTTCCCAGCCTGTCTAATCTGCTTCGGCGGCATCTTCATCAAGGATGTCTTTTCAACCTGAAGGTATGCAGTGCCATGTTTAGACTTCCAGAGCATCTGATACGCTGTCGCTTCAGCCTTCTGGTAAAGGCAATCTATTGCCTTTGGCAGCATGACCTCGTCCAGCTGTTCTAGGCTAATATTTGTGTGCATGCCACTCTGCTCTTCGCCGTCAATTACCTCGATCGCAGAACACTCAACAGCTGGCATCAGGTCTTCTGAAGAGCCATGCGGTGAGAAGAGGAGCCCAAGTTTAAGATGTGGCAATTCTTTTAAACAACTCATTTCTCCTTGGACGATTATACTCCTCTTCATGTTGTACTTTGATAGTGGGGTGTGGCATTGCAAGGACACATAAATAAGTGGTTCTAGAGAAAAATCTGACAGTTTCAGTGTGCTTTCCCTGCTTCTACAAGACTTGGGCTCATGTTGCTCGCAGCAGTGTGGGTTCGGGCGAAACCACTGAGTCAAAGTGCTATGAATACTGTCCCAGTGTTCTTTGTCACTAGAATCAACATATGGTACCCAGGTGAAGTCCTGCGTTGGCAGCTGCGCGAGTTGTTTCCTAACAGCTTCAGCCGCGGACTCGAAGTGAGGGGTGACCAACTTTAAGCACTTGATAGTGATTCCAACTATGTCTGTGCTTTCCGAAAGCCGTAGCATCAAACCTAGATACAAATTTTTATCTGGCGCCTCGTCGTCTTCATAAACGAAGAGAATCTTGGCCTCCAGCCCACGGTCTTCGAAGCTAATGGGGCGGACCCAGAACAGATTGCATTGGCTTCCCCGGACAATCCTATACCGTAGCTCTTCGCCGGCTAGAAGGTGCCCAATAAGTGGATCAAAGAACATGTACTGCCGCGGCGTGCCGCCGAGCTCCACGAACCTTAGGAACTCACTGGCACCATCTGCGAACCGCTCGAACCTTCGAACAACAGAGCTACTCGAGTTGTTTTTGTTATCGCGTTCCAAGAATGAGGAGACAAATGACTTGGTGGCATGAGCCAGCCGTCTAGGGAAGGAGGAGTTCCTTACCTGCAGGTCCTTCTCCTCGTCTTCCGCAACACGCTTCTTGTACTTATGCAGCGTCTCCTCACACTCTTCAGCTGCACGCTTCAGCTTCTTGCGCCAACGTAGCAGCGACGCGTCGTTGATCTGCCACTTGTCGGATGTATCAAGAACAGCCTCTAGCTTGATGTGCGCCATCTCCAATCTCTCCATGTTCTCCTCATCAGATTTGCATCCGTGCTTGTCAATCAAACCGGATACGATTTGACTTGCTATCTCCTCGGCAAGCGCAGAGGCGACCGTCTCCGCCATAAGTAAGGATTCAGCTACTTGTGGGATTCCTGCAGAGACAGTAATTTATATATACAGAGCACTTGGTTTTTCTTATAAACATCCTCTCGTAAGACTATTTATATATACAGAGCACTTGGATTCCTAATATATACAGAGCACTTGGATTCCTGCAGAGGAGAAAGTAAGACTATTGAGTGTACGACAAATCTCACCCTTTAGTAAGAACGTACCACTAGTTGAATTTCAAGGAAGTTGTGAACAGTGGACTTATCCTATAGAGAGAGATTTTGGAGGGAAACTCCGTGAGAAGTAGAAGAACGTAGAGGAAGGGGCTGGAGATAGTGATGTCCAAGACTGTCTAAGGTAGAAATAGTGAGGAAACTACAAAGTCGACAAGAGAGCTTGGACTTCATCAGAAGAACTGCTGTTAAGATGTGACAATTGGACTTATCTCTAAAAAACGAAATGGGAACTGGGATAAAATTTGAGGAACAATTGGACTTCAGTACTTGACTAAATGAAAAATTAGTTGTTTTTATTTGCATATTAGGCAAAAGAGAAACCTTCAGTGGTTTATAAGTAACAGTGTAAAGTTTCAAAGATAGATGGAAAACCAAAGACTGTAGGACCAGAAAGGCAATAGAGGGGGTGAATAGTGCCAATTAATATTCCCCCAAGTATTTTAGATTCTATTATCAAATAACTACAGATTTATTGAGAATCAAATCCATAGCTAAAAGTCCAAAGGTAATCACTCAAGAACACAAAATCTCGAAGAACTTAACTCCTGGAGGTCTAACTGCCAACTAGGGGTGGTCTGACCTCTCCTTGGTGGTCTGACCGCTAACCAATGGGCGGTTTGATCTTCATGGGGTGGTCAGACCTCTATTTGGGCGGTTTGACCGCTAGGAACAATAGCATCAGGCCTATGAACAGTGTTTTTAACACTATTTCAAATCCAAAAATGGATGGAACTTTTATTCCATACATCCAAATAATATAAAATTTTGTAGGAATCTCCTCTAGGTTATCAAGAATGTATTATAATAAACGATCATGAAAATTATGGACAAAGTTGAGACCTTTTTCAATTTGAAGGAAAAGTGCATGAAACTGAGCCAAAATCGAAATTGGTGAATACAACTTGCTCGTAGGTGGATGATGGCCAAGATGGCTTTAGATACATTCCCACATGTCCTAACAAGTAAGAACACGAATGAAATCATATCAAAAACCTTCAAATCAAGAAATTACACTTTAAGACCAAATCAAGCAAAACCGGGTTTTCTTAATAAATTTGCTATCAAAGTGCTTACATGGGTGGAGATGGATTCTCAGAGATTGTCTCTATCTCTTACACATTCTTAGCATAGCATGATCAAGAAAATGGTGAGAGGAGAGAAAAACTAACCAAAACAAGAGCAAATCAATCAAATGGAGAGATAGCCATGAAGAGGATCAAAGATTGATTCTATTGCTGCTTGAGAGGGATAGTTTTATAGCTACTGCATCTTGGAGGACAGAGAGCATACCATGTACTCAAAACACCCTGAAACAAGGATCAAAGATTGATTCTATTTCTGCTTGAGAGGGATAGTTTTATAGCCACTCCACCTTGGAGGACAGAGAGCATACCATGTACTCAAAACCCTAACCCTGAAACAAGGAAACACATGAGAGGTGGGTTGAATGGTTAATCTCATATCTCCATCCTAATCCCTTTTATAGATGGGCTAGACAGCCACATCGATCCCTAAATAGATATTATCTAATTAGCAAAATTGAAGAAACCCGTTAACCCCACACATACGGGTTTTACTTACATATGTTCACTTATACATGCTTTCTAAAGTGCATACACCCATATCTATTAAATCCTCAGTCTTGATCCATCTTGATCAAACCAGCTCCAACCTGACCTAAACCACTCTCCTAAGTGCCACTCATGTGACCCGGTTTTCATCTAAGGTGTTTTTCGGTATTTTGGTCAAATTACCAAAATACCCCTCGTTGACCTAGTCATCACCATCCATTGCAAGCAACCGCTATACTTGCCACATGTAGGTACACCACTAGCTTGCCACACATCACGTAGTCTCTTCCATTTTGGTTCTACCGAACTACGGCTCACTTGGCCCATCCAAGCCACATGGTGTAATCCCACCATTCGACCTCGCCTTCAACATTTTTCGTCTTTCTCGTGCCATGCTTGAGCTCACCGTCTCACCCAGCATTATAGATTCTTCTAGGCCTCAACTCCTCCATAAGTATAGCCTCGATCCTCACCGTTGACCATGGTTGACTTCAAGCAACCCTGCACATCGAAAGATAAAGAAATCATTTTCGGACATAAGCTTTTTCACAACTTAACCCACGTTAGCCAAAACATGCATAATGCAATGACCCAGCTCACCTCAACTCAATTTATGACTCAAAATAAAAATCCTCAATTCCTGCCAAAACTGGTGCTACCTTTTTCTTGAATAGTCCAGAAAATAGCCTAAATAAAATGTAATCTTTTGCAAAAATCGAATAACCACTCCAGAAATATTGCAATGGTTCATCACAACATTAAATAGGACCTTCTCACATGGTTCTTCAATCTGTCCCTTGATAAACCCATTAGCAATACTTAAAAATGCAAATAGAAGGTGGTTTTAGATAAAGAAGAAGAATTTACAAAAAGAGACTCAAAATGGTCGTAAGAGGAATGCAATGACTGAAAATGATCATCTGAGGCAGAAATAGAGTGAAGCTACTGAAAATGACAAGTTTTTCACAAAAATCTTCAAATCCACCAAATGAGTCAGAAAATCTCACTCTAGGTGTATATGAAAGAATAAATGTTCGATATGAACTTGATCTTAGTGAGAAGAGATCAAAAACTCTAACTTGGCAAAATTTTGCACAAAATTCCAAATTACGCTCTAGATATTCATTTTTACCAATCTTTCTCCTCTTTTGACAATGGAGTTATCAAGATGCATGGAAGAAGATAAAGTATGAATGAAACGAACTGGTTATATTTTATTCATTTTTAGCATTAGGAGGCATGAAAATTATTCAAAATGACTCTACAAGTATTACACCAAGCGATATTATGTAAAAAGACTATCTAGATCATAGAAAACCATACATATCAAAACTAAAGCCAAATGACCAATAATATAAAATTAAATAGATTTTTAACATATCAAATACTCAAGGTCATAGTTTAGCTAAAAGTATCCAAAAATGAGCCTACCCATGTCAATATGCTAAATGGAACCAAGAAGTTACAATCGAGTCAGTTTAGAGTGCTACAAGTTTAAGATTGAAATACTTTGTTCAACCACTTGATACCACTTGTAATCGAGCAAAGTTAGTACATTTTGCATTTTTTGAAATTCATCTTTGGTTTTAGCTGAGCTTCAACCATTTTCACAAAATTTTGTTTTCTTAACCATGTGCTAGATCCAACCCTTATGCATCCACCCTAAGCAAGAAGTTTAAGGAAGTGGTCTTAGTCATCCAAAACTCCCATTGAGTTCATGTCTAGTGTAATGACAAGTCATCTCATTAGAAAAATTTGGTGAGATTAGTTTTTCACAAAAAAAGATCATTTTGTATTTTCTTGAATTAGTTCAAGAACAAAGAGCTAATACTAACTCATACTTCAATAAAGAACTAGCATAGCTCAATTTAGATTTAAGACTTAACTTAGCTCACTTGATATGGCATGAATCATAAGAGGATCACGAGAGCAAAACTAGTTACAAGATCCAATAAGATATGATTTAATTCAACTTTATCACATTTAATGGAGCTATCATAGCAAAACTTAAGCTACATATAGAATGACATGACAAATCTAGCAAGCTAGTACAAGATATGGCAAGATATATAGCAAGATATCATATCATACAAGGATAATGTTCAAAGCTCCATATATTTATGTTACAATGCACATTTCTAAATTTAAAATGCAACATAATGCAATAAAGATCCCAGCACACCCTCAGTAAGTGAGTTAATTTCAGAAATACTTTGGTTCAAGTTGAGTTATATCAACATTAAGCTCACGAAAATCATAAATGAACTTCCTCTGAACCAAAGCAATACACAAGAGAGAAGAAGTTTGGGAAAATAAAGTGTTGTAGGGGTGGCTCCCACCTAAACCCAACTAGCCTGTTAGGAAGTTATAAACTCGAGGTAAACATGTATAATGACACAGCTGGCCTTGGGAAGGATTCGGATGTAAGAGTACGATGGTAAAGACACTCCCTACGAGATATATATACGTGATGCAAGCCTTGGGGAGGACCCGAGACAGCATTGCTCACCTAACTCTCCACTACCATACACCCTCTCTCTCTGTTTTGTCTATAACCACAACAGTTGGCGTCGTCCGTGGGGAGGACAGGAGCAAGCCTCAAGATCTCAAGAAGGATGGCACCGAAGAAAGCTTCACCATCGGCGGCGAAGAAGAAGGGAGGGGTCGCAGTGAGGTCCCGCGTCAACACCAGGGCTTCAGCATCGGCGGGCGTGGGTGAGAATGACGACGCTCACCGCGCGACGATCGACCCCACCACCGTCGATGCGACGATCGACCCCGTCACCGCTGATGCGACCATCGACCCCCCCACTGCGGAGGTGACGGCCGACCCCGCCCCACGCGTGATGCCCCACCCGGTTGCTGGTGCGACAGTCACCCCCGACAGAACCGGCTGGGTGCTAACGAGCGGTGGCGTCGGCGCCCATCAAGGCGCGACCACCGACCTTACACCCGGTGCGGGAGCTCCAGGTGGTCCCGGTGGTGGTACGGACCTCGTCATCGACGCTGGAGTCCACCGTGCCGACGTGACAAGCAACCCAAGGGCACAAGCAGTGGTTGCGGCTACCTCGGCAGCGCGACCAGGTGCGCCCATCGCCTCACCTTTGCCGGCGGTGGAAAACACCCTGCTGGCAGCCCTTGGCACGCTCCAGCAGGAGTTAGGTAACCTTCGCGGGGCCATGCACAGAATGCAAGAGGCTCGGAGTCAACAGACCTCGTCGGTGGTCGCGCTGGAGCCCACACCCAAACGGGCAGACAACCGTGATGTCCCTACATCCAGCCGTGCCTCGCTACGACGCGTAGACCTGGAGTCCCCGCTATCGGTGGGCCTACAGCAGGCGGCATGGCCGAAGGATTTCAAATTTCGCAGCGCCATCATGTCATACAAGGGCGACACGGACCCTCGGGAGTTCGTGCGCGTATATGAGACTGCCATTGAAGCTGCAGGCGGAGACGACACCACGAAGGCGAAGGGGCTCCCCCTCGCGTTGCAGGGAGTGGCGCTCTCTTGGTTCTTCACCATAAAGCTGAACTCCATCTACGCATGGGAGCAGGTCCGCGACCGCCTCTACAACAACTTCCAGGGGAATTACGCCGAGCGTGTCGATGCGGATCAGCTCTTCGCAATCAAGCAAAAGCCATCGAAAGGGCTTCGCGAGTACTTTAAATACTTCTCGAAGGTCCGTTGCTAGGTCAAAAATGTCAACGAGACAACCATCATCAATGCAGCGGTACAGGGTCTTCGCCCGGGGCTGCTAGCCGAGTACAACGCGCGAAAGCCCATCAAGACGGTGGCAAAGCTCTTCAATAAGATGGAAGAATACGCCAGAGCAGAAGAAGACGCGTGGAGGCGTCAAGGCAATGACGCCGATCCTAATTTGACAGAAGACACGGCGACGGGCGAGGCCTCGCTCAAGGAAAGCTCCTCGAAGGGCAAGCGTAGGCTGGAGCCATCGAAGGATGCCTCCCAGCACAAGGACTCAACAGGCGACAGGCCCAAGCGCGGTCAACAGAAGACTCGGTGAGCCCGTTACGTCTTCGACATTGAGGGCGGCTCAGAAGACAATGCCCCCACTGGCCATGGGGCTAGGGCTCGACGGGGTCGGGGGCGAGGCCGAGGCCGAGGCCGAGGCCGCGATGGTAGGGCCTGCGCGGAGTACGATGACCAACACCGCCCACAGTGGTGCGAGGTGCACGGCTAAGGCAATCATGACACCCGCTCCTGCACCACCATCGCGCCACTTCAACAAAGCGTCGCCAGAGACAGGGATCTCGAGGTGCGGCCACCCATCGTGGCACACGCCCGCAGCCTGGGACGGCCCCACGGTCGGGATCGGAGCTGCGGACTCGGGAGGCCTCGTGGATGCAAACTCAGGTGCAGCAGCCTTAGGAGAGCCCCCTACGGATCCATGCCCTTGAGGGCGCCCAGCGTAGGGTCATCAACGTCATTTCCGGAGGCTCCTTTCTGGAGTTCGCTTAGGAGCAGCAGCGCAAGGCCTACATGCGGAGGCTCCACCACGTGGCGGCGTACTCGGCACATGCACCGCCGGATTGGATGCAACATGAGGTCACCTTCACGCCCGTCGACGCCGAAGGCGTGGAGTTCCCCCACCAAGATCCCCTGGTCGTTCAGGTCACGATCGCTGGGTGCGACGTCAGGCGTGTTCTAGTTGACGGAGGAAGCTCCGCGAACGTTTTGTTCGCAAGGGCCTTCGACCAGATGGCGATCCCTCGAAGCCGCCTAGTCCCCTCAAAAATTCCACTGCAGGGCTTCGGAGGTCAGTTGTTGTTGGCGCTGAGCCAAATATGTCTGCATGTCTCCTTCGACCAGGGCGACAACGTGACGAGCGGGGACGTCACCTTTGATGTCGTTGGTATCTAGTACCCCTACAATGCCATTTTGGGGAGACCTAAAGGAATACGCATAGGCTAAGGAAGCAGAAAACAAAACTTTTCTACCGCGCACCCAAGAACATCATGCTAAGGAAGGATCATGGATCGTTACCACTTAGACGCAGCAGCGCGTGAAGAAGAATTGAAACCAATCCAATCACGCGCGTCGAGGTAGTAGTGGAAGTAGCCGATCGTCCCGAACAGATCGTCTCCTCCACGCACGCCGATCAAGATCGCAACGAGCAGCGCCTCCACCGGTATCCACACGCCCGGCTGGGCGCCGATCGCGAGTATACTAGCACTCGTGAACAGCTAGGGTTTGGCTCGGGAGGTGGCGGCTAGGGTTTTGCTAGATGTTAGCAGGACGAATCCCTCGGCCCCTCGCCTCCATATATAGACCTCCTCACGTGGGCCTTGCGGACCAAGGCCCATTAGGAGTCTATTCGGATCTTTATCCGAATTGATCCCATATCCGAATCATATTCGAATCGGTGTTCCAACCCGTTAAGCGTGCGACCACAGAGGTTCACATATACTTGGTCGTGACCGGAAACGCCTTTCCGGTCACCTGTTAATAGCGCCTCTAGTAAGACATATTAACCCCAAAGTATATGTAAAGATCATATCGGCTGAACCTGTAATGTTCTCTTATGTACGAATCCCTTTGCCTCACGATATAGATTGAGCTCAAGGCGAGACCTGTGTCATCCTCTTAATAGCTCAATCACTCTCTCGATTCCGTGATGGATTATAAACTTGTGATTGACTCCTCAATCACCTTGGCATGGCCATGCACTTTCATAATCCATTACATCGAGGGCCCAGAGATATCTCTCCCATAAGGAGGGCAAATTCTATCTTGATCATTCACATCCCACTACATGTTTCATGGCAAATCCAAGACTACTTTTATGACTACCTAGTTACGGAGTAGTGTTTAGTAGTCCCAAAATAAGCTACTACTCATGTTGGGAACCATGATGATCTCAAGTCTAAGGATTCTACATAAACACTACTCGAGACCAACTGATGACACATGGAATCTCTGCAGTGTCTCATGGCAGGTCTATCCAACATATGTTCACTAACACATGTCCATATTATTGATTTGGTATCACCATACCATGATCCATGAGACATGATCATCAATCAATACATATGCTGATCTTTGTCTTTGAATCATATTTGTTCCTCATATGATATACGATCAGGGATCATTTAGAAATAGCAACATTTTAGTATTTAAGAGTCTCATGAATAAGTCACATACTCATTGATCAATAATGATGATGTCTATTCCAAGGAACAAAGTAATGTATCATAAACATAGTATGTGATATATACAACATCTCCATGTTGCCTCTAGGGCATATCACTAACAAGACCAACCCTCAATTCATTTGGGGCAGTCCCACACCATGGCTTTCTATGTGTGAAGCTCCCAAGCCCGCGGGGTATCATCACTGTCCTTGGCGACCAGCACATGGCCTGGCACATAGAGCATGGCACCCGAAGCCCGCACCCGGAAGTCCAGGGAGGCTCCTAGGTCAGGCATGCCCGTACACGCGCTACGGCAGCCCAAGCAGCAGAGGCTCCCTACCTCGCCGTCACGACAACGAGTCCAATGGTTAGTCCCTAACCTTTTGTACTCGCTTACCCGTGCAAATGTGAATTTAATAAAATTCATCGTTTGCGAAGCTATCTGTGTTCCCCACAAAGACGTGCGGAGGCTTGCCTTCGCACGCACTCCCCGGAGTATAAATAAGACGCAGATGTTTTCTCTGTACACTCTACTGAGTCTAAACAAGACGCAGAGTTCCGCGCACGTGTCGGTGCTACCACCACGCGTACTCTCCGGAGTATAAAAACGTGGTCGATGTTCCCACGCACTCCACGGAGTATAAATAAGATGCAGCGGGGGGACGCCTCCGCACGCACTCTACGGAGTATAAATAAGACGTAGCATCGAGGTCCGCCTCCGCACGCACTCTACGGAGTATAAATAAGATACGGATGTTGTCCCTGCGTAGTCTACTGAGTATAAACAAGACGCGGATATCCCGCGCATGCATTGGTGTACCCTCCATAGCCTAAACTAAGTCGTGGTTGATAGTCCCATGCATTCTCCGGAGTACAAATAAAGATGCGGATGTTGTCCCTGCGTACTCTACTGAGTATAAACAAGACACGGATGTCCTGCGCGCGCGTTGGCGTACGCTCCAGAGCCTAAACTAAGTCATGGTTGACAGTCCCATGCATTCTCCGGAGTACAAACAAAGACACGGATGTTGTCCCTGCGCACTCTACTGAGTATAAACAAGACGCGGATGTCCCGCGCGTGCGTTGGCATACCCTTTAGAGCCTAAACTAAGTCGTGGTTGACAGTCCCATGCATTCTTCGGAGTACAAACAAAGATGTGAATGTTGTCCCTGCGCACTCTACTGAGTATAAACAAGACACAGATGTCCCGCACACGCGTTAGTTTTTCCGCCACGCGTACTCCCCATAGTATAAATAAGACGTGGTTGATATTCCCACGCACTCCTCGGAGTATAAATGGAACAGAGCACAGGCACAAGAGGCTCCCCGCACTTCCCGCAAATCGCGTGTGGTTCGGAGATAGTCGAAGCTTCCTCCTGACACCATAGCCCGACAGCAGCGTCTTGCAAGACGGGCTTGACGGTGACGCCATGGAGGACGGCCAGCCGTGACACTGCGGAGGAGGGGCGGTGCAAGAGCTCGATGGCCTGCACTTTTGAAGAAAAGTCAAAGAAATGAGAGCACCCATTCAAGGCGCCCTTGAGGATGCGTCGCCCCGAGGTGGAGACGTCGGAGTCTGCTTCCGAAGCAGCACGGCTCCTTGTAGCACCGCAAGCGATAAGATCCCCCTCATCCCGAGCGTCCCTGAGCTAGGGGAGGAGACTGGGGGGAGGCAAGGCGCCTGCAAGCGACACCCCGCGTGAGGCGCCACCTCACTGGCGGCCTCGTTGGCGCGACGTAGAAGTCTACTCCCAAAGCTAGAAGTCTCCTTGCCGAAGTACAAGTGAATTGCCCACCACCCTCCACCAGCCACGGTTCTTCGGTGAGCTGGCGAGGGGGAAACACACCGCGGCATCACATCCACCTCGTATGGGTAGGATGTCCGACCCCGCTGTCGCCCAGGTGGCATCAGCCGCACTCCGGAGCCCTCGGCGCTATTGGCACTAGCAAGCAAGCGCTGGACGAAACTGGGGCACGGCAGGGACGGCGAATTCGATAGGGGAAGTTGCAGGGGCACGATGTCTAGGAAGGCAAGTGCCGCTTCACTTGGCTACTCGCCCTTTTAAAGAGCCCTAGAAGCAAGACTGCGTAAATTACGCCTCAAGAGTCCCATTGGTCGCCCCAGGGGCATGTGACGCAACAGTGCCACCCCGCTTTAGCTCTAGGACTCCGCCAGCTACACTCCACGTGTCCCCCTACCCTGGGGGGCTCGAAGCAACGGACGGCGGGCGAGGGACACCTCCCTCGCAGTTGTAAAGCGACATGCGCAAGCTCCGTTGATCCCGCCTTAGTTGTCCCGTCAGTGTCTGGAACTGCGGGGAAACAGTTGCGCCCATGAGGTCCCTGTCATTCCCCAATCCTACTTTATCTTTATCCTGCCCAGCCGTACGGGACGGAGCGCTCACGCGTCTACTCCGACTAGACGCCAGCTCCGCTATCACCACTTCGAAGGGTAGGGGACGGAGCACTCGCGCGTCTACTTCACCTGGGCGCCAGCTCCGTGCCTACCTCGCGCGTTTACTCCGACTAGACACCAGCTCCGCTGCCATCACTTTGAAGGGTAGGGGACGGAGCGCTTGCGCGTCTACTCCGACTAGGCGTCAACTCCGCTGCCACCACTTCGAAGGGTAGGGGACAGAGCGCTCGCGTGTTTACTTCGCCTGGGTGCCAGCTCCGTGCCTACCTCACGCGTCTACTCCGACTAGGCGCCAGCCCCGCTACCACCACTTTGAACGGTAAGGGACGAGCGCTCGCGCGTCTACTCTGACTAGGCGCCAGCTCGCGCCACCACTTGGAGGTAGGGGCGAGCGCCGACGTCTACTCGACAGGCGCTAGCGCCGCTGCCACCACTTCGAAGGGTAGAGGACAGAGCGCTCGCGTGTCTACTCCGACTAGGCGCCAGCTTCGCTGCCACCGCTTCGAAGGGTAGGGGACGGAGTGCTCGCGCGTCTATTCTTACTAGGCGCCAACTCCGCTGCCACCACTTCAAAGGGTAGGGGATGGAGCACTCGCGCGTCTACTTCGCCTGTGCACCAGCTTTGTGCCTACCTCGCGTGTCTACTCTGACTAGGCGCCAGCTCCACTGTCACCAATTCGAAGGGTTGGAGACGGAGCGCTCACGCGTCTACTCCGACTAGGCGCTAGCTCCGCTGGCACCACTTCGAAGGGTAGGGGACGGAGCGCTCGCGCGTCTACTTCGCTTGGGCACCAGCTCCGTGCCTACCTTGCGCGCCTACCCCGGCTAGCCAAGAAACTTCACAAGAAAACACAAAGTGGACGTGCCCAAAGACGGTGGCGGGGATGAGCGCTTTGGCTTATCTACCGCGTTGCTACAAAGTGATTACAAAGTTGACTAGGTGCCAGCTCCGCTGCCACCACTTCGGAGGATACAAGACGGAGCGCTCGCGCGTCTACCTCAACTAGGCGCCAACGCTACTCGTTCGGCTCCACCTAGACGGCCTTCTACGCCGAGGCCTCGCCTGTCGAGGGTCGATTCGCCCAGAAGTTTAGCAAGTCTTTGGCTCATCACCAGCGCCGCAAACTACGCCGGGTTACAGCATCAGAAATTAGCAGCCGGTCCCTATCGGGCAGCTGCTTGGAACAAAATGGCGCGATTGGTCAAAGTAAGGGAAGCAATCTTCGCTTCATTCGTAGAATAAGGCGCGTAGTTTACAACACACATCGCCATACAAGGACCCCAGGGTCACACCTGCCTTGAGCCGTCGGCGCTGTCATTGTCGCGTCGGGGAACTTCATCTAGCCATTCGCCGAGGTTCCCCTCGCCGTACATCGTCCGCCGCAGCTCTACCTTCGCCGCGGCCTCCTCGATGTACTCCCAGATCCGTTCATATAAAAACCAAACGGCGGGGCGAACAGCGCTTACTACGCTGGACTTCACTCTGGCCCTGGCCAGCATTTCCAATTGCGGGTTGCCCAATAGGTCGACGTGACGGCAACCCCGGTGCTGGAGAAGCGCATAGACTAGGCATGCGGTCACATATGAGCAGTGGTTTCCAAAGGACGTCGCGGCGGCATGAGCAAGATTGGAAGATTCCCAATCCGCCGAAGTGTCCGCAACAGTTCTTCGGGCCCGAATGAGCGGGGCGGCACCTCGGCAACAAGGCTTTCAAGGGTGCCCTCTAGGGCCAGTATCGCATCCCATGCTGCCACTGAGGCGTCGCCCAGAACCTGGTCCTGCTCCCTCAAAGACGTCGTAAGGCGGCCCTTCTCCTCCTCTAGCACAGTAACCTACCGGAGTAGGCCGTCTCACTCCTCCACTTCCGCCTGCCGAGCCGCCACCACAAGCTCCCCGGCATATGAGACGGCCCCCGCGCGTTCCACCTCCAGGCGTCGAATGCGGTCGTCTTGGGAGGAACGTGTCTCCTCCGCCGCGCGAAGAGCTCCTTCGGCAACGCGCAGTCGGTCCTTTAATGCCTCCCACTCACGGGCATGGGCCGCCTGCAGCGCTCGGCCAAGAGCAAGGGTCTACACGATAAAGCGGTCAGTACAACTTCCCAGGGCCACGCGCTGCTGAGAGACCATGTGCAGGTAACCCCAGCTGTGTGATGAGTAATTGACACGTGTTCTAGAAAGTTTGAGTTTGTTCCGGGCATTTTTATGCTTATTACCGATGCGGATATTTAATTAAATCATCTGGTGCGGTGCTATGAAATATATTTTCTTATGCGTGATCGCAGGACGCCGAGTGGAGTCGTGGCGAGACACGGTGACCGGACAGGCACAGCGGTCTTGAGGTCGAACGGTCGGGATGTGTCGAAGACGGCAAGGACTCGAAGTGGCTGCGAGGCGCGCGGCAAGAGGCAGGAAGCTTCGAGGAAGGTGCGTGAGGCGTTTTGGAAAATACGCAAAGCTGCAGAATTGGAAGCGGATATTATATGGAATGATCCATTAGTGGAGAGGTGTTGTAACCTAATGGGTATAATTGAGTGTAAACCCATTAGTGGAGAGGAGTTGTAACCTAATGGGTATAATTGAGTATAAACCCATTAGTGGAGAGTGGTGTGACCTAATGGGTAAAGTAGTCTACTAGACCCATTAGTGGAGGCTATAAATAGAGGTGCTCTCTAGGTGGAGAAGTGCACTTGAGAGAGAGAGAGATAGAAATGGGTATGAGTATTAGGATTTCCTAATGCTTGTGCTCTTGGGAGAGAAAATTTGTATGCAAGTTTTAATGTTTTATTCTCTCCTTGTGGGTGTTCTTGGATGAGACATGGAAGAGTTGATATAAACATTCATCGCTCTTCGTCTCAATATGAACATGCTTGTTTTATGTCTTGTGAATTTTACGTGCTCTTCTTTTTAATTAATGTTCTTGTTCTAGTACTACTAAGTATTTACCTTCATATTTTTGGTGCAAGTAGTATCTTTTCAGTTCTAGTGCTATATATATATGTGTGTATATATTTGCTTTGAACGGGGATATATCTCAAAGCCTTGTCGCTAGCACATCCCGAAAGCAAAGTATTGATTTCTCTATTTCTTTCTTATTCTAGATCGTGTGAGGAGCAGCATTTACTATTTCTAGTTTTCTTGAGGTGGAAAGAGTAGTGATAGATTGTAAATCAGTCATCTCTTCTCGATTTTTTTTTTGATGCTTCTTCTTAGTGTTTTTCGCCGCAGATTTTCAGTCAAGTTCTCACTAAACCGCATGCTTTTTGCTCTCTCGTTAATCGGTGTGAACAGCAAATATGCAGCTGGTTTGCTGCAGTATTTTATCGCGTTTGGTTCAAGTTCTAGCAGGAGTGTTTCTTTGTGGTGTTCGGTGTAGCGATACTGTGTTCGTTTTTGTGCAGCCATCACGTGGTGCGACCAACCCCGATTTCTCCTTGTTCTGTTGCTTGGACAGAAGCGGCGAAGTTTCTTTGTTGCTTGGCCAGGCTGTTTTAATGTTGTTTTATCTCTAGACAGCAGTCCCTTTATTTCTTTCCTGCAGTAGACAGCAGCTTGTTTCTTTCGGTTCAGTCTGCAGCAAGTATGCAGGTGCTGGTCTCTATGATGCCTGTTCGGTGGGTGTATGTGCTGCATGTTTCGACTAGTTGATCTCCTGGTACTGCTCAGTTTTTCAGCCGGGCTGTACTTTGTTTCTTTTTGTTGTTTTTCTTGTAGAAGTGCTGCAGTTTCAGTGTATCTTCCTGTTGCTTCTCGGGTGCATCTATTTCTTCCTGTTTGATGCTATTCGGCAGCAGTTTTTTTGTCCCTGTTCGCTGCACCTAAACACTGCAGGTTCGGCAGCAGCAGTTCGGTTCCAATAGTGTTTGGGCAGCAAGTAGTATACTCGGTTTTCTTTGTTAGATAGCGATTGCTCTCTTTGCTTTTCGCTATCTTTGCAGTTCGGGTACTATTAAGTCTTCTGGAGAGCTGCTATTCTTTCTTGTGTTTCTCAAGGTTGATGCTGTCCAGTCTTCTGTGGTATACTTTTTGTTGGCAGCCTAGTACCTTTCGGTTTGAGTATCTTTTGCCATCTCTTTTTTGGACAGCAAGCTGTGCTTTCTCAGGGTGTTAGTATCAGCTACTTTATTTGTTGTTGGCGCAGCCTTTAGGTTCCACAGTGCAGTGTGTTTTATTTCTCCTAGCTTGATACCTTGAGTTAAGTTTCTTTCCTATGGACAGACCTTTGATTACTGCAAGGTTTCGGTTTTAGTTCTCAGTACTCAACCTGCTTTCAGTTCTCTTGCAGTTCTTAGCTAGTGCTCAGTTATAAGAAACCTGTAGTACATCTGTGGTTGGCTTTTGGCCATGTTGTTCTGCAGTGTCTTGTTTAATGGAGAAGTTTTTAAGTCAAATCTTTACGAATATTCTTGAAGATTCTTGCGCACTTGTTTTTCTTGCTTCATAGTATTTATTGCTATTGGAGAAGAAAATTTTCAGATTACTCGGGGCAATTTTTTAAAGGCACCATTCACCCCCCCTCTGTTGCCATTTCGGTCCTACAATTGGTATCAGAGCCGGTTAACTCTTGTCTATAGATCTTAACCGGTCTCAAGAGCCATGGCAACGGACAAGTACTCGACCAAGCCGCCGTTTTGATGGCATCGATTACCCTTCCGAAGAGCCGAATGGAGACATATATCCAGGCCTGTGGGTATGCCATCCGGCGCAAGGTCAAGACCCGTTTTGTTGTTCTCGCCGATGAGGACATCAATGCTAATAACATGGCTGATGTTGAGGCAAATGCTAAGGCAAGGAACATTATAATCCGTGGTCCGAGCAGAGCGGATTTGATCGCATCTCTCATCTCACGCCGCTTTCGACATCCGGGTGACCCTCGACGCATATCATGAGGGCACCACCCGATTAAGACGGTTCGACAGACCGCCTCAAGCGAGATTACAACAAGTTTGAAATGCTCGCGAATCCTTGGATGAGTGTTTTTCGAGATTTCACAAGATTTTGAGCAACCTCCGAGCCGTCGGTCTCACATACTCCGACTCGGACAATGCTCGCCGATGCTCTCCGCTCTTGATTTGCGTGTTTGGGAAATGAAGGTGACCACGATTAAAGACACGACCGACCTCTCGACTCTCACTCTTGACGCGTTGTACTCACGCCTCAAGACTCACGAGATTGACATAGTCTCGAAAGTCGAAGTCGCAGTCGATGGCCCTAGTCACCGATCCCGGTTCGGCTTCTAGTCTTTCTTCCGATTTGCCGTGTGGATTCTCCTTGTCGCACTGTGACATAACTGATGATCAGTTAGAGCAGCTCGAGGATGAGCAACTGGCCCTCCTAGCTCGGAAGTTTTCCCATGCTTACAAGAGGAGGAGGGACAGAAAGAGGAGTGGGTCGATAATTTGTTTCGAGTGTGGTGGCCCCAACCACATTCGGGCAAATTGCCCCAAGCTGGTGAAGGGCAAGAACGACTACGGCGGTGTGAGCAAGAACGACTACATCGACAAGAACCGCAACAAGAAGCCCCCAGTTCACGCTCAAGGCAAGAAGAAGTTCCGCAACTTTGGCAAAGCCAAGAAGCTCTTCCACCGCGTCCTCACCGCTTTCGACGACATCGACTTCAGCGACGTGGAGGGGTGGAGCGACGCCGACGACAAGGATGATCAAGATCCCAAGGACGGCGACGACTTCATCGGCATGTGCTTCATGGCCAACGACAACGACGTCAGCGACAGCGAGCTCTATAGCGACTCCGATGAGGTAGGTCCCTCCTACGACCAACTCTATGATGCATTTTTGAAGCTAGGAAAGTTTTATGCTAGATCTAGAGCTAGGGTCGTAGATCTTGAGAAGGAAGTAGAGAGCTTGTCACGGGAGCATACTTCACTTATATCTGCTCCCTCCCGTGACGAATGTGATGTTTGTTCTTCTTTGCTTGGTGATATGGAGAAGCTAAGGACCTCGCATGATAGTTTGTCTTCCAAGCTTGATATTATTAAGGAGGAGAATGTTAGTCTGCTTGCCGAGTTAGAACTGAGTAGGATGGTCATTGCCACTCGCTACTATCGATCGGACTACTTCTCCCACCTCATGTGAGGTTAAGGACATTGCTGCTAAAGGACCTTATGCCATGCTTCTTGATCTGCCCGAATCTTGTGAAAATTGCAATAACTTGAAAATGAACTTAAAACGGGCGGATCATAAAATTGCTGAATTACATGCTTCTTTGCTTGAGCCAATTGCTTCATGTTTGAACTGTCCCAAATTAACTGCTGAACTTGAATCTGTTTCAAAACAGTTTCAAGAAATGGTTGATTATAACAAGAAAATGGCTAAATATGCTTCTAAGGACCCTGTTAGCTCACCATGCAAAAACTGTGATAAACTAAAATCTGACTTGATTGCTTTGGAAGAAAAATGTGTGAAGCTAACTAAGGATTTACTAGAGAAGCCACAATCTTGTTGTGATGTGTGTGCCGGTGTGGGGGAGAAGCCCAAGGGTAAGGTAGAGACGCCTAGCAACGTGAGCCAACCTGCTAGTAGTAGGACTGTCCCATCAGAGTCGGCTGTGCATGCACATGCCATTCTTTCCTCTACTGTTGGTTCTTCTTCTGCTTCCTTACCCTCTGCTGTTCCCTCTTCTCCCTGCTCTTCTTGCACCTCTCTCTTTCGGGAGTGTCAGTATCTTATGAACACTCTCGAGAGATTTGTAGGAGGCAAGAAGAAGCTAAATCTTATTCTAGACCAATCTAAGATCCGCAGATTTAATCGTGGTCTAGGATATGATTTCTATGAGGATATGAGGAAGATCCACCGCCGTGCTCGCACCCATAGCACTGTGTGTGATTGAGATCGAGCCTGTGACCGAGAAAGTCCAATTCAAATCTGCGGGCTTTGTCCAAGGGATCTCTGACAGTAAGGTGGTAACACCGATTACTTCGACCTCCCAGAAGGCGAAGTTTCATTGTACCTTCTGTCAGAAGGATGGACACATGATCGAGAGATGTTTCAGGCGCGCCAGGATTGCGCAGAGAGACCGTGTTGCAGCTCTTAGGCGTATTCAGGGTCAGCCCCAGATCTTGAGTGCACCTAGGACCAGCACGAGGTCTAAGGTTGCTACTGTTGATGCTTTTGGGCAGCATCGAGGACTTGGTTTTTCTGGTTCTTCTGATTTTCGTCCTCGATTTGCCCCAGGACATGATATCCGCCGTCCTGAGGGTAGATCTCGGTTCCATCGAGATAGCTACCCACGGCGAGATCAGCGTGTTGTTGGTACTCCGACTCGCTCTCCTGTAGCAGTCGGACTCAGCAACAGCTTCGGGTCTGCTCTTAGACCTTCTGCTTTGAGTAACAGGGAGCGTAGGGTAGATAGAGGTCAGTCGTGCTTGACTACTTCATCTGCTCGACGTGTTATTCAGTATTGGGTGCCGAAATCATTGTTGATTTACCCCAATACTGAGACTTTACTGCTTGACTCAGTTCGCCGGCGTGGAAGGGAGAGGTTTGGCTCAGAGACTCGGGTGTTCACGACACATGACCGGAGATTCTCGTTGGTTTTCTTCCCTGCCCGTGCTCCGTGATGAGACGATCACCTTCGAGATGCTTCTTCGGGCGTGTCATCGCCAAAGGTACAAAGGCGCATTAATGAGTCTTTTGTTTTAAAAGATGTTGCCTTGGTTAGTAAGCTGCAATATAATTTGCTTTCCGCTTCTCACCTACCGATGACGACTTTGAGGTGAGCTTTAAGAAAACAATTGCAAAATTCTTGATTCTTGGGTAGTCCGGTTTATGGATTTCGCTTTGGGATGATCTTTCGTGCTGATTTTTCTCGAGTCTTCGTGATCCTCTCTGTGTTTAGTTGCTTCCGATTCCCGCGACCTCTCTTTCTGGCATAGGAGACTTGGTCATATTGGATTTGATCATTTGACCCGAGTTAGTGGCCACGATCTCATTCGTGGTCTGCCGAAGCTCAAGATGGTCAAAGATCTTGTTTGCGCTCCTTGCCGGCACGGCAAGATGGTTGCCGCTTCCCATCCTCCGATCACGCCACGATGACCGATGACCGACACTGCTCCACATGGATACAGCTTGGACGGCCAGAGTGCATCAACAGGAGGGAAGTGGTATGTTCTTGTCGTAGTCGATGACTTCTCGAGGTACTCTTGGGTGTTTTTCTTAGCCTCGAAGGATGAGACGTTTACACATTTTCGAGGTCTGTTCAGTAGGCTTTCTGTTGAGCTTCCGGGTGCCTTACGAGCGATCCGTAGTGACAATGGCACGGAGTTCAAGAATTCCTACTTTGAGAGGTTTTGCGATGAGTCAGGTGTAGAGCACCAGTTCTCTTCTCCATACGTCCCCCAACAAAATGGCGTTGTGGAGAGGAAGAACCGCACTTGGTCGAGATGGCTGTGACGATGCTTAATGAGTATTCTACACCTAGGAAGTTTTGGGCTGAGGCAATAGCCACCGCGTGCCATGTTTCAAACAGAGTTTTTCTGAGGGCACACTTGCATCGCACTTCTTTTGAGTTGAGATACGGGCGAAAGCCCAGCGTATCTCATTTTCGTGTTTTTGGTTGCAAGTGTTTTATTCTGAAGTCCGGGAACCTAGATAAGTTCGAGTCACGTTCCTGTGATGGAATTTTTCTGGGTTACTCGACTTCTTCGCGGGCTTATAGGGTCCGAGGCTGAGTCTAGTAAAATGGTAGAGACTCTGAGGTGACCTTCGATGAGGCCGGTCCGGGGACTAGGCCTGACATCTCAGGTTCAGTAGAGCGGTCCAAGCCCATCTTTGTGGATGATGAGGAGGATGAAGATGAGGGTTGTCTACCCGATCCAGCTTTCTCCTCCCTTGAGGTGCCTACTTCCACCACCGCACCTCAAGGAGATCGGCCCATTCCTTCCAGATCCTCGGGAGCTAGTGGCTCTGCTCCTACCTCATCACCATGAGGTAGAGGCCACTACTTCTCATCCAGACCTCCCATCATATCCGTAAAGCTCATCCTTCGTGAGCAGATAATTGGAGATCTCTTTGAGCGCGCTACACGCTCAAAGTCCGCATGTCTCACTTCTGTCTCCACTGCTTTTGTTGCCTCTTTTGAGCCCAAGGATGTTTGTCATGCTCTTTCGATGAGTCTTGGGTCAATGCCATGCATGAGGAATTAGAAAATTTCGAGAGAAACAAGGTGCCGTCGCTTGTCGAGCCCCGCGTGTCACAATATTATTGGGACTAAGTGGGTGTTCAAGAACAAGCAGAGTGAGGATGGAGTGGTTATTCGAACAAGGCTAGACTGGTAGCTCAGGGGTACTCCCAGGTTGAGGGTCTAGATTTCGAGGAGACCTTTGCCCCTGTAGTCAGAGCCAGACTTGAAGCCATTAGAATCCTGCTTGCCTTTGCAGCTTCTAAGGGTTTCAAGCTTTACCAGATGGACGTCAAGAGTGCCTTTCTCAATGGCTTTATTGAGGAAGAGGTCTACGTCCGACAGCCTCCTGGTTTCGAAAACCCCAAATACCCAAACCATGTCTTCAAGCTTTCCAAAGCTTTGTATGGACTTAAGCAGGCCCCTAGAGCTTGGTATGAGAGGCTTAAGTCCTACCTGTTGAGTCATGGTTTTGAGATGGGTAAAGTAGACAAGACCTTGTTCATTCGCCGGCATGGCACTGATCTTCTGCTCGTCCAGATTTATGTGGATGACATCATCTTTGGCGGCTCCTCACATGCTCTTGTTTCTCAGTTTTCCGATGTCATGAGCTCGGAGTTTGAGATGAGCATGATGGGTGAGTTGAGCTTCTTTCTTGGCTTCCGGATCAAGCGCACTCGGAGGGTACCTTCTTGCATCGGGGCAAGTACACTCGAGACCTCCCAAGCGCTTTGACATGAGTGATGGCAAGCCAAGATCTATCCGATGGCAACAACGACTTCACTTGATCCGGATGAGGATGGCGAGCCCGTTGATCGAAGGAGTTCGAAGCATGATCGGTTCCTCTTGTACCTCACCGCTCGAGACCGGACATACACTTCTCTCGTGTGTCTGCGGTGCTCGATTTCAGCTTCTCCTCGCGATCTCACCGCAAGCGGTGAAGCGCATCTTCGGTACCTTCGAGCTACCATTGACTATGGTATCCGGTACTCTTCATCTTCCCGTCTTTCCCTCGAGCCTACTCCGGCGCGCACTTTGTCGGGTCAGAGGATAGACAGAAGAGCACTTCGCACCGCCAATTCATTGGCACTTCTCTTGTCTCTTGGTCATCTAGGAAGCGACCCGGTGTTGCATGATCCACCGCAGAGGTCGAGTACGTTGTCGCCGATTCTGTCGCAAACGAGATTCTGGATGGCTTCGACCTGCGGGACTTTGGGTTAGTTATCGGCAGTGTTTCACTTTTTCGTGATAACACTTCGCGATTAACATTGCCAAGAACCCGTCGCAGCACTCCGGACCAAGCACATCGATATCCGTTATCATTTTCTTAGAGACCATGTGGAGAAGGGTGATATAGTGCTCCGGTTTGTGGAGAGTGACCACCGCTAGTTGATATCTTTACCAAGCTATTGGATAGCTCTAGGTTTTCACTCTGGGAGAGCTTGGGGTGGTTTGTCCTTATGGACTGTTGTGAGGGGAGCTTTATGCTTTATCGCTTTTATTATATTGATTATGCTCTTACTCCTTTCTCGTTGCATAGCATTCGGGTGCATTGGGGTTAGTCCTTCTAGCATATGTCGAGTGGTATTCTTGTCTAGTAGCTTAGACTTCGCTCTTATCTTGTGACTCTAGGATCTGCTTATTAGTTGTTTCTTATCTCACTAGGTTGAGCTCACTCACGGCTTGTAGGTTCTAGCGAGGGTTGGGCCATCCTCGGCAGAGGCAGCACGTGTTTGCTCTCTAGTGTGTGTGCTAGACAACGGTGATAGTCCCGAGTCATATGGGGTAGACGAGAGTCTGCCTAAGCCATAGTATCCTCTATATCTTTTCTATGCTTTAAGGACTACCCGTTTGGATTTTCTTTGCCAGCTTCTCGCTTTTATTGCTTTGGTTCGGGGGGAGTTCACTTGGGAGCTTCTAGATTTTAATTTTGACATAACTCAACTTAAACTAAAAGTGCATTTCATATTGAGGGGGAGCTGGACTTTCTTGCATTTCAGTTTGCATTGTAATATAACTACATGGAGCCTTGATTATTATCCTTTATATGATCTGTTTACACTGCATTACATCTTGCCATGATCTGTGCTTAATTGCTAAACTTATCATGACTTTATATGTGTAGTCTAGTCGTTGCCATGATAAGCTAATTAAAAAAAAAGGGCTTTACTTGAATTAATTCATGTCATGGTAGTTCTTGAGACTAGTCTATTTTTAGTTATCCTTTTATGATTCTGGCCATGTCAAATAGGTTGAGTTGAATCTTGAATCTTTGTTGAGCGTTAGATTGAGCTATGTTAGTTTTTTTTTTAAAAAAGCATGAATTATCATTAACTCCTTGGTCTAAGGACTAATTGCAACAAAAGCAAAATGATCTCTTTTTGTGCGAAAAAACTGATCTCACCAATTCACTCTCATGAGACGGCTTGCCATTGCACTAGGCATGAACTCAGGGGGAGTTTTGGTTGACCAAGATCATTTCCTTAAGCTTCTCGCTTGGAGTGATCGCATAAGGCTTGAGATCTAGCACATGGCTAAGAATTGTGAAAATGGTTGAAGCTTAGGAGGCAGTTGTGGATGGCTCCTAGTCCAGAACTCGCTTTGCTAAGATAAAGCCAAAAATAATTTTCAGAAATAGTCCAGTGTGCTAAAATTGCTTATTCACAAAAAGACCAAGTACTAAAAAAAATGAACTTGTAGCACTCTAAACTGGCTCAATATTAGCTTCTTGATTTCACTTAGATTATTTGACATGGCTTGCATCATCTTTGGATCCCTTTAGCTAGACTGTACTCATGTTTGATTCGACATGCTAAAAAATTGGATAAATTTTCAGATTATGACTTATTTGGTTTAGCTTTTCTATACATAAATCGTCATGATCTTGATAGTTATGGCTTGGTGTAATACTTGCAGAATCATTATGGATAATCTTCATGGCTCCAAATGCTTAAAATAAAGAACACACAAGTCATTTCATTCTCTCGTGCATTTTGATGAATTTATTGCCAAAAGGGGGAGAAGTTTGGAGAAAAAGCCTTCTGGAGCCTTGCAGAAAAATTTGCTCTTTCTTTTCTCGCCCAGTTTTTCTTTTGTCGATATGGTCTTAGTTACTTTGTTTTCTTTTAGACCATATTTGATTCTCAAACTCAACTTTATATGCTTTTTGGTGTTTGTCAATATACTCATCAAGGGGAGATTGAGAGACCATGTGCGAGTAACCCAGTGTGTGATGAGTAATTGACACGTGTCCTAGAAAGTTTGAGTTTGTTCGGGCATTTTATGCTTATTACCGATGCGGATATTTAATTAAATCATGCAGTGCGGTGCTATGAAATATATTTTCTTGTCTGTGTGATCGCAGGACGCCGAGTGGAGTCGTGGCGAGACACGAGTGACCGGACTAGGCAAAGCGGTCGAGGTCGAACGGTCGGGATGTGTCAAGACGGCAAGGACTCGAAGTGGCTGCGGAGTCGCGCGGCAAGAGACGCAGGAAGCTTCCGAGGAAGGTGCGTGAGGGCGTTTTGGAAAATACGCAAAGCTGCAAAATTGGAAGCGGATATTATATGGAATGATCCATTAGTGGAGAGGTGTTGTAACCTAATGGGTATAATTGAGTGTAAACCCATTAGTGGAGAGGAGTTGTAACCTAATGGGTATAATTGAGTATAAACCCATTAGTGGAGAGTGGTGTGACCTAATGGGTAAAGTAGTCTACTAGACCCATTAGTGGAGGCTATAAATAGAGGTGCTCTCTAGGTGGAGAAGTGCACTTGAGAGAGAGAGATAGAAATGGGTATGAGTATTAGGATTTCCTAATGCTTGTGCTCTTGGGAGAGAAAATTTGTATGCAAGTTTTAATGTTTTATTCTCTCCTTGTGGGTGTTCTTGGATGAGACATGGAAGAGTTGATATAAACATTCATCGCTCTTCGTCTCAATATGAACATGCTTGTTTTATGTCTTGTGAATTTTACGTGCTCTTCTTTTTAATTAATGTTCTTGTTCTAGTACTACTAAGTATTTACCTTCATATTTTTGGTGCAAGTAGTATCTTTTTCAGTTCTAGTGCTATATATATATGTGTGTATATATTTGCTTTGAACGGGGATATATCTCAAAGCCTTGTCGCTAGCACATCCCGAAAGCAAAGTATTGATTTCTCTATTTCTTTCTTGTTCTAGATCGTGTGAGGAGCAGCATTTACTATTTCTAGTTTTCTTGAGGTGGAAAGAGTAGTGATAGATTGTAAATCAGTCATCTCTTCTCAGTTTTTTTTTTCAGCAGTGCTTCTTCTTAGTGTTTTTCGGCCAGCAGATTTTCAGTCAAGTTCTCAGCTCTAAACCGCATGCTTTTTGCTCTCTGTTAACTGGTGTGAACAGCAAATATGCAGGCTGGTTTGCTGCAGTATTTTACTGCGTTTGGTTCAAGTTCTAGCAGGGAGTGTTTGCTGTGGTGTTCGGCAGCTGTAGCATTCTGTGTTCGTTTTTTGTGCAGCCTTCCCTGTGTGCGACCAACCCTGATTTCTGCTTGTTCCTGTTGCTTCGGACAGCAAGCAGCGAGTTTCTTTGTTGCTTGGCCAGGCTGTTTTAATGTTGTTTTATCTCTAGACAGCAGTCCCTTTATTTCTTTCCTGCAGTAGACAGCAGCTTGTTTCTTTCGGTTCAGTCTGCAGCAAGTATGCAGGTGCTGGTCTCTATGATGCCTGTTCGGTGGGTGTATGTGCTGCATGTTTCGACTAGTTGATCTCCTGGTACTGCTCAGTTTTTCAGCCGGGCTGTACTTTGTTTCTTTTTGTTGTTTTTCTTGTAGAAGTGCTGCAGTTTCAGTGTATCTTCCTGTTGCTTCTCGGTGCATCTATTTCTCCCGCTTGATGCTATTCGGCGCAGCTTTTTGTCCTCGTCACGCACCTAAACACTGCAGGTTCGGCAGCAGCAGTTCGGTTCCAATAGTGTTTGGGCAGCAAGTAGTATACTCGGTTTTCTTTGTTAGATAGCAGTGCTCTGCTGTTTTTCTGCTATGCTGCAGTTCGGGTACTATTAAGTCTTCTGGAGAGCTGCTATTCTTTCTTGTGTTTCTCAAGGTTGATGCTGTCCAGTCTTCTGTGGTATACTTTTTGTTGGCAGCCTAGTACCTTTCGGTTTGAGTATCTTTTGCCATCTCTTTTTTGGACAGCAAGCTGTGCTTTCTCAGGGTGTTAGTATCAGCTACTTTATTTGTTGTTGGCAGCAGCTTTAGGTTCCTTGGTGCTGTGTGTTTTAGTTCTCCTAGCTTGATACCTTGAGTTAAGTTTCTTTCCTATGGACAGACCTTTGATTACTGCAGGGGTTCGGTTTTAGTTCTCAGTACTCAACCCGCTTTGGTTCTCTTGCGTTCTTAGCTAGTGCTCGCTTATAAGAAACACAGTAGTACATCCGTGGTTGGCTTTTGGCCATGTTGTTCTCTGCAGTTGTCTTGTTTAATGGAGAAGTTTTTAAGTCAAATCTTTTGAATATTCTTCAGTATTCTTGCGCACTTGTTTTTCTTGCTTCATAGTATTTATTGCTATTGGAGAAGAAAATTTTCAGATTACTCGGGGCAATTTTTAAAGGCACCATTCACCCCCTCTCTGCCATTTCGGTCCTACAAATGCTAACTGGTCAGTACTCACCGCATTTCGAGACCTCCAAAGACTTCTCCCAAGGAGTCCCGACTCACAGGTCTGCAGCACCTCAGGTCTAGTCTCGCGGCCGCGCTATCCGCGACCCCCTGCCATGCTGCCAGCACCTCTGTTTGAGGGACGAAGTTCACTAGGTTTCGGGTGGCATCCGCGGTGATAGCTTCGGCGGCGCCGGACGTCCCTTCCAAACGAATGTCCTCGTGCTGCAAGGGCCATCCACGTTCGGGGAGCCATGTTGCTGCAAAAGGACATGGCGGTCAGCCCTACGCGCGCCTAGCGGGATCACACCAAACAATGCAACCTAACCTTCAGCCCCGTCAGAATCCGCAAGGACATCGGTGTCCCCGACCACCCCACCAGGCGGGGGGACCTCAGTGTCGGAACTTAGCTCCAACAGGCCCCCGCCCCCGGCAGCCGCATGGGGCCCCAACCTTGCTCGCTACAGTGAACCCCCTCAAGGTGATTGTGTGCGGGGCCGCTTCACCTTCGGGGAGTAAGATGGCGGCTCCGCCTCGGTAATCGCCGCAGGAGGAGGCTCCACCACAGCAGGAACGGATTCCGTCCCACCATCCTCCACGAGTGATGGCTCCGCCTGAATGCCGGCCGACGGCGAAGAAGCTCCTCCCTTCGCATCGCCCACACGGCACCCTCCCTCCACACCAATGCCCAAGGGCTCTCTGCCCTCTGCACCCGCACCTACCACTGAGTCGGCATGCTTCGCCGAGTCGGAGCCCGCGCCCGCTGGTACTCCCTTCCTCGTGCGACCGTGTAGAGGTGGGCTTGGGGCTGGGACAGTGCGCTCCGGTACTCCAATGCCCATGGCTTCGCACACACGGTTCAACCGCCCCAGACCCGCCTCCACGGTCGCAGCTACACGCAGGGTGTGTTCTGTGGCCGTATACGGTCCGAGGAACGCGTCCACTGCACGCTCCATGTCTTCCAGGGAAGCACCTGTGAGTGGCAAGGGGCACGATATAAAACAACAGGCCCGAGGGACAACACACGAAAGCTCAGCTCCAGCACAACTTATGCGGATCGGAGGGTCTCGGAAGTGAAGACATGGATGGGAGGATGTTGTCACGCTAAAGCTTCCCAGGTGTAACATGCCACTTGGCAGCAAGTGGTGCCACATCATACATGACGAACTCCTCAGCGAGGTCGCGCATGTTGAAGCGGCGGTGATCCCCACAAGCCTCCGCGCTATTCGCTCATCTTCAGCATCTATCGGCGCACCAGGCGTGGTGTTAAACATCGCCGACCGCCCCGAACACTCAAGGCCGCTACCGCTCGCCACGCGGTAGTAGAACCACCGCCTCATCCAGTTCGGCCCCCACTCCGCCTGACCCGAGTCCGCGGGGAAAATCTTCTCGCACTGCGAACGCAAGACAAGGCCGACACTGCCGAAGCTGGGCAACGTCCCGTCTCCCCGATCCTCTGACTCACACCGTGCGTCGTGGAGAAAGGCGAATAGTGACGCGGTCGGTCAGCATGCCTCTGTGCGCAACGCCCAGCTGTACACGGCAAGACGGGCTATCGCATTCGGCGTTATCTGCGCCAGCTCAAGCCCAAAAGTCCGCAGGATGTCCCCGATAAGTCGGGCGACTAGAATGCGTAACCCGGCTTCGAAATAGGCGACGAACACAATCGCCTCTGACTTCTCAAGATGCGGTTCGGTCTCGTCGCCTGCGGGCAGTCGCACCTCTCGACGGTCCGACAGCTTTCCTTCGCACAGGAGGCCGCGAATCGTCTCTTCTGTCACCAGCGTGGAGCCCAGGACACGAGAGCCCAGACCTTCTACTCTCTCCGCCGCTGCCCACCATTTGTCCACCTCCGTGGAGTCGCGCCCCTCGAGTGTGTATTCCACCTCGAGTGGCGACGACCGCTGGAAGAAGGCGCTCTCCGTCGTGTGCCATTGTCTTCCTAGAGTTGCGCGACGACGGAGGCAGCAAAGAAGGCAGGAGATTGGGGCATGCGGCCAGGAGCTACAAGGCAGGGTGAGAAAAATATAGGTGGTGTACCGTAAGGGGTATTTTAAACCCCTGCATCTCCCACGCCACCGGCAAGCGTAAACGACGGGAGGCGAACCGTCCGGCTCCCCACGATCGAGGCCACGGTGGCACAACTGCCCACGTGCGTCAGGCCTAGTCAAACGATGCACACGCAAAAAGGGCCTGACAGCGCACGACGCTCCAATAGCGCTCCGCCATGTGTCTACTAGGGAATCTGCGCAGGGAAATTCCGGCTCCGCCTTCCACGAGGCCTTCGCCTCCGCGGGACGACTCTGGCTCCGCCTTCCACGAGGCCTTCGCCGCGGGACGACTCGGCTCGCGCACGAGGCTCGCCTGCTGAACAACTCTCGCCCGCCGGCCGCTGCCGACACGCGCCACGCCGCCGCCGCGCGCCCAAAACACCCCACTTCGGTGGCTCGGGACAACCCTGGCATCTACTGCACACCAATATTTCTTCACTCTTGGCACAAGGAACCGTTTTTGTATCCTAACGTGTCCGATGTCTTTCCGTGGATGCTAGGTCACGGTGAGCGCTCGCGGAGTGGTCGTGCGACCGTTCGCAGTCCACGGTGTGCTAATCACACCGTGCCCGCCTGGCAGCATCCCGATGCCGCGCCCGAGGCATGGCATACCTTCGGCTCAACAAGACGACTCCACCACTACTTCGGGACGCTGTGAGGCATGGCATACCTTTGGCTCAGCAAGACGACTCCGCCACTACTTCGGGACGCTGTGAGGCATGGCATACCTTCGGCTCAGCAAGACGACTCTGCCATTACTTCGGGACGCTATGAGGGATGGCTCCAACCTCGAGCACTACGTTAGCGGCTAACCCGATGCCACGTACTCGGCATGAAGCAAAGCTCAACTGGTCGAGGCACAACGGCCTACTTCCCCCGCGGGCATATTTCCGAGATCAACATCATCTCAGCCACGCCTGGAATGGCACTATAGCCATCCTGGTATATATATATATATATACCTATCCCTCACATGGGGAAACCCAACAAACGCCAGGAGAAGCACACCGCTGAAGTCGAACTGCCGACATCGACTCGCCCTCGCATGGGGAAACCCACACGCTCAGGAGAAGCACAACGCTGAAGTCGAACCGAATTTGACATCGACTCCGCCTATGGCCCTCTGAATCCGAGTTCATGGAACGACGATGAGCCACGCGCGCCAAATCATCTCCGCCAAATGTCACCAATGTCACAGGCCGCAGGGACGGAGGGGGCCAAAGGGCTCGGCAACATGGCTTCGGCTTGTGAAGCCCTTCACCATGAGAGGCTCCTGTTGTAGGGGTGGCCCCCACCCCCCACCTAAACCCAACTAGCCTGTTAGGAAGTTATAAACTCGAGGTAAATATGTATAATGACACAGCTGGCCTTGGGAAGGATTCGGATGTAAGGGTATGATGGTAAAGACACTCCCTACGAGATATATATACGTGATGCAAGCCTTGGGGAGGACCCGAGACAGCATTGCTCACCTAACTCTCCACTACCATACACCCTCTCTCTCTATTTGGTCTGTAACCACAACACAAAGAAATGGTAGTCCTTAAAGCATAGACAACATAGAGGGATCACTATATCTCAGAGTTGCTCTCATCTACCGCATATAACTCTAGGACTATTAGTTGATCATCTAAACAAAAGGGAGTGAACATGTTCCCTGTTTACCCAGGGACCCGAACCTTGCTAGACCTAAAAGAAGTGAGTGAACTCAACCTAGAGGGAAGAGAAGTAGCTAATAAGTAATACCCTAAGGTTATAAGATAAGAGGAAAAAATCTAGATAGCATAGTATGATACCAACACTGGTCTATGCTAGGAAGACTAACCCAAAAGCACTCAAAAGCAAAATACAAAAATAAGTAAATGAACATATGATACAAAAAGTACATGATGCTCCCCCTCAGAATATGCCATAAGGACAAAGCACCCCAAGCGCTCCCCATAAACCTGGAGGTATTTAAATGCTTGGTGAAGATATCAACTAACTAGTGATCACTCTCCACAAATTGAAGCAATATGTCACCATTCTCCACATGGTCTTTAAGGAAATGATATCAGATATCTATATGCTTGGTCCTAGAGTGCTGCACTGGGTTCTTGGCTGAGAGACCATGTGGAGGTAACCCCGTGTGTGTGATGAGTAATTGACACGTGCTCTGGAAAGTTTGAGTTTGTCTCGGGCATTTTGTGCTATTTACTGATGCTATTGTTTAATTACAATATTTTTGTGCGGTGCTATGTGATGTGTTTTCTTGTCTGTGATGGCTACAGGACTTTAGAGCTGAGTCGTGGCGAGGCACGGAGTGACCGAACTAGGCACAGGCGGTGCTGAGGCCGGAGCGGTCAGATGTGTCGAAGACGACGAGGACTCGAAGTGGTTGTGAGGCTTGGACGACAAGAAATGAGAAAGCTTCCAAGAAGGTGCAGAAGTGGCATTTTGGTAAATGCGCAAGGCTATAAAGTAAGCGGATTTGGTTAGGAGAGAATGGGTAAACTGATGAGTTGTAGAGAGCTAATGGGTAAAGTTCTAAAAGTAGTTGAGAGCTAATGGGTAAAGTGTGTTGTAAACCCATTTGTGGAGGCTATAAATAGAGGGTGCTCTCTAGTGGAGAGAGTTGAGAGAGAAGGGTGTGAGTGTTAGGGTTTTCTCCAATGCTTGTGCTCTATGAGTGTTAAAGTCTTCTCTCCATATGTGGGCTTATGTTCTTGAGAGAGAGTGGAATTAGGGTTTCATTTATTTCTCTCCATATGTGTGTGAAAGTGAGAGATGAGAGAGTTCTTGTAAAAATTTCTCTTTTATAATTATTCATCTCTCTTTGTCTCAATTTGAGAAATCTTTTTGCTTGAGATGTTTGGCTCTTGTGTTTTGTTTTTTCAGTTCTTGAGAGAGTAAACCTTGTTTGTGCTTGTGGTGGAAATCTGTCTTAAGACCATTTGGTCAGTTAATTTCCATGAGCAAATTGGTGTTCTCTAGTTTTGAGTTGATCTTTTGACTGCTCCTTCTTTGGTTTGAACTGGGAAACATCTCAAGGCCTCTTGGCTAGATCATCCCAAAAGCAAACTTTCCAATCTTTGTTGGCACTCTAAAATTTTTTGTTAAATCGCAGATTTTCTTGGCTCAGAACTGGATATATTCACAAGGCCCGTTGGCTAGTATTTCCGAGAGCAAAGTATTTGATTCTTGCGGTCAGGAAGTAACAGGAGATAAATTTATGTGTTCCCTGTTTGCTATTTTGTTCTGAATTTTCTTCCAGTTCTTTCGGCTTACTCTGCTTCTCTTTTTCTTGCTGTTTTGGCCAGATTTTTGGGAGTATTTTCTGTGTTCAGTTGCTGCTGTTTTCTGCTATCTATCTATGGTTATTTGGCTGCTGCTAGTTGCTGATTTTTGGTTCAGCTTTCAACTTTTGCTTTGTACTTCTTTCACTTTGTGCTTTTCAGCTATTACTTTGTGCTTTTCAGGCTGTTTTGGACAGCAATTTGTATTACTTTCAGTTGCTGTTTTCTCTGCTCTATTCTCAGCCAGCAGTGTTATTTTAAGTGTAGTTTCCTGCAGTTTCAGTGCTGTTTTAAAGTACAGTTTTCTGCAACATTCACCACCCCTCTGTTGCCATTTCGGTCCTTCAATTGGGTATCAGAGCTGGTTAGCTGTTGTTTATAGATCTTAACTGGTCTGTGAGCCATGACGACAGACAGGTATTCCACCAAGCCTCCTATCTTCGATGGGGTCGACTATCCCTTTTGGAAGAGTAGGATAGAGTCTTACATACAGGCTCAAGGCTATGCGATCTGGCAAAAAGTAAAAACTCATTTTATTGTTCCTTCCAATGAGAACATCAATGTGAATAGCATTCCTGATGTTGAAGCAAATGCTAAGGCAAGTAACATCATAATCCAGGGTCTGAGCCGAAGCGAGTTCGATCGCATTTCTCATCTCTTGTCGCCCTACGATATCTGGGTGACTCTTAATGCATACCATGAGGGCATCACCCAGATTAAGACCGTACGACAGGACCAGTTCAAGCAAGATTACAACAAGTTTGAAATGCTTACTGGTGAGTCCTTGGATAAGTGTTTTGTGAGATTTCACAAGATCTTGAGCAACCTCCGAGCCGTCGGTCTCACATACTTCGACTCGGACAACGCTCAACAAATGCTTTCGGCCTTGGATTTGCAAGTTTGGGAGATGAAGGTGACCTCCATCAAGGACATGACCGATCTTTCGACTCTGACTCTTAACGCGTTGTACTCACACCTCAAGACTCACGAGATTGACATTGTCTCTCGCAACTCGAAATCGCAGTCGATGGCTTTGGTCACCGATCCCAGTCCTGCTTCTGGTGTTTTCTTTGACAATGCTACTAGTTTTTCTCTTGCTGCTCTCTGTGAAGTAACCGATGATCAATTAGAACAGCTACCAGAGGACCAGTTAGCTTTTCTTACCAAAAAATTATCCCATGCCCTCATTGTATTGCGAATAAAGATTAAATTCACAAGTTGAGGTTCTTCAACCGGACGTACGGTGAGACTGCTAAGCAGAATAAACTCTTAAGAAAAACCCTAGGAAAACTAAAGGGGTGCAACCTCCTTAAATAGGGGTAGGGGAAGCCGTACTTATCTAACAAAAGAGGGTGCGGTACTATTAATAGGTACTGTTCATATAAATAGTACCGACCTATGAATAGTGCTGGCCCAAATAGTCTAAGTGTGATTACAATGCCCAAGGCCCACTTTGACTTGGACTGGAAAAGTAATGCAACTTATTTTGCAGTTTCTGATCTACTTGGATGGAATTTCGAGGTGAGACCAGATTCATCTGAAAGTAGACTCCAAGATCTTTCCAATGAGTACTCACGGGCCCCAAGAAACCTTCTGGATCCAAAGTTATGGCCGTTTGAATTAGGCGTTGTCAAGCAGTCCGAATATAAGTCGAACTCACGAATATGAGTTGGATTGCGCTTGACGGTTCCACTTCTACACTTGAGCTCGTCTGGTTCTTCTCCATGGTTCCTAAGAACAATAAAATCACTAGTCTTAGAAAGTATCGAATGCTCAGCGGAAATATTATTGACTCCTAAAAACGAGTTTACCTGATAGTTGAGTGGACGAGCACGTGCCCGAGTAATTGGACCTTGCCCATCATTCATGGAAGCAGTAAGAGGAGTGCTCATATCAGTAGAAGTGATGTCCTCATCATCCTCCCCTTCTTGAATTGGAGTCGTCCTCGACTCAAGCTCATCTTACATGTCATCCAACCCTCGGTCCCAAAGATCTTGAACGTGTCGTTGAATTTCCTTATTCTCCTCCGGATTAGTTCTATACGCCGCACGGTTTGAAAAAGTCGCTCCTGGAATTAAGTTAATTTGGTGTTCAATCCCTCTAAAAGGTGGTAGTCCCGAGGTAGTTCAGCTGGAAACACATCCTCATATTCCTGCAAAAGGTTAGTGACAGCAGACAGCAAAGAGCTAGACATATCATCAAGTGAAAATAGCGTCTTTGCATATCAATGCATAGTATGGCTTATCATTGTCGACAATTTCAGCAAGATCGGATTTGGTTGCAAGCATGGCATAGCCCTTTAATTTAATTCTCTCAGTCCTAGAACTAGGTGCCAACTTCTCTTTCTTAGGTGGGAAAATGTTCTTCATTACTTGCTGATTTTCAGATTCATGTTCATGTTCTTTCCCCTCACTTGCAGTTATCTCTTTGTCACATTGCATAATTTCAGTAAGTGTCAAAGGTAGTAAAATTATTTTCTTTCTTTTGTGCATTAGAGAGTACTTATTACTTCTACCATGATGAGTTGCATCGGTATCAAATTCCCATAGACGACCTAATAAAAGTGAACAAGCTTGCATAGGCGCTACGTCGAAATCACCTACATCATGATAGGAACCAATGGAAAAATGCACTTTTCGCAGATTATGTTACCTTCACCTTACCACTGTTGTTGAACCACAGAATGTGGTATGGATGAGAATGTGCACGTGTGGTCAAACCAAGCTTCTTGACCAAATCTAAACTCACTAAGTTATTACAACTCCCGCCATCAATTATGACATGAAC
>JAYEVJ010000233.1:0-91034 GCA_036346265.1 Melocanna baccifera
CGAGCAAAACGCGTCCCGAACACCCCAATGGATCTCATACGCAACCTAACGCGTGCCGGCATGGTTTCATGAACTTTCAAGGCGGTGTTAAAATTTCCTCCAAAACGGGCTCGTCGGGTGCTCAGAAATCCGTGCGAACGAAAACGCGGCACCGGAGCAAAATGCATGTCGAACACCCCCAATGGACCTCATACGCGCCCTAACACGTGCCGGCATGCGTTTCGTGCACGTCCGAGCCGATGTTAAAATTTCCTCCAAAACGGGCTCGTCGGGTGCACTGAAATCCGTGCGAACGAAAACGCGGCACGGGAGCAAAACGCGTCCCGAACACGCCCAATGGACCTCATACGCGCCCTAACGCATGCCGGCATGCGTTTCGTGAACTTGCGAGCCGGTGTTAAACTTACCTCCAAAACGGGCTCGTCGGGTGCTCGAAACCGTGGGAACGAAAAGCGCGCACCGAGCAAAACGCGCCCGAACACCCCAATGGACCTCACACACGCCCTAACGCGTGCCGGCATGCGTTCGTGAACTTTCGAGCCGGTGTTAAAATTTCTTCCAATACGGGCTCGTCGGGTGCTCTGAAATCCGTGCGAACGAAAACGCGGCACCGGAGCAAAACTCGTCCCGAACACCCCCAATGGACCTCATACGCGCCCTAACGCGTCCCGGCATGCGTTTCGTGAACTTTCGAGCCGGTGTTAAAATTTCCTCCAAAACGGGCTCGTCGGGTGTTCGAAATCCGTGCGAACAAAAACGCGGCACCGGAGCAAAACCCGTCCCGAACGCCCCCAAGGGACCTCATACGCGCCCTAACGCGCGCCGGAATGCGTTTCGTGAACTTGCGAGCCGGTGTTAAAATTTCCTCCAAAACGGGCTCGTCGGGTGCTCTGAAATCCGTGCGAACGAAAACGCGGCACCGAGCAAAACTCGTCCCGAACACCCCCAACGGACCTCATACGCGCCTTAACGCATGCCGGCATGCGTTTCGTGAACTTGCGAGCTGGTGTTAAACTTTCCTCCAAAACGGGCTCGTCGGGTGCTCTGAAATCCGTGCAACGAAACGCGCGGCACCGAGCAAAACGCGTCGAACACCCCAACGGACCTCATACACGTGCTCTAACACGCGCTGCGGCATGCGTTTTCGTGAACTTGCGAGCGGTGTTAAACTTTCCTCCAAACGGGCTCGTCGGGTGCTCAAAATCCGCGAAGAAAGCGCGCACCGAGCAAAACGCGTCGAACACCCCTAATGGTCCTCGACGCGCGCTCGCCGGTGCTCGAAATCCGCGGCGACCGAAAACGCGGCACCGGAGCAAAACGCGTCCCGAACACCCCAATGGATCTCACACGCACCCTAACGCGTGCCGGCATGGTTTCGTGAACTTTCGAGGCGGTGTTAAAATTTCCTCCAAAACGGGCTCGTCGGGTGCTCAGAAATCCGTGCGAACGAAAACGCGGCACCGGAGCAAAATGCATCGCGAACACCCCCAATGGACCTCATACGCGCCCTAACGCGTGCCGGCATGCGTTTCGTGCACGTCCGAGCCGGTGTTAAAATTTCCTCCAAAACGGGCTCGTCGGGTGCACTGAAATCCGTGCGAACGAAAACGCGGCACGGGAGCAAAACGCGTCCCGAACACGCCCAATGGACCTCATACGCGCCCTAACGCATGCCGCATGCGTTTCGTGAACTTGCGAGCCGGTGTTAAACTTACCTCCAAAACGGGCTCGTCGGGTGTTCTGAAATCCGTGGGAACGAAAACGCGGCACCGGAGCAAAACGCGTCCCGAACACCCCCAATGGACCTCACACGCGCCCTAACGCGTGCCGGCATGCGTTTCGTGAACTTTCGAGCCGGTGTTAAAATTTCTTCCAATACGGGCTCGTCGGGTGCTCTGAAATCCGTGCGAACGAAAACGCGGCACCGAGCAAAACGCGTCGAACACCCCAATGGACCTCATACGCGCCCTAACGCGGCGTCCGGCATGCGTTCGTGAACTTTCGAGCGGTGTTAAAATTTCCTCCAAAGCGGGCTCGTCGGGTGCTTCGAAATCGTCGCGAACAAAAACGCGCGCACCGAGCAAAATGCCGTCGAACGCCCCAATGGACCTCATACGCGCCCTAACGCGTGCCGGCATGCGTTTCGTGAACTTGCGAGCCGGTGTTAAAATTTCCTCCAAAACGGGCTCGTCGGGTGCTCTGAAATCCGTGCGAACGAAAACGCGCACAGGAGCAAAACGCGTCCCGAACACCCCCAATGGACCTCATACGCGCCTTAACGCATGCCGGCATGCGTTTCGTGAACTTGCGAGCCGGTGTTAAACTTTCCTCCAAAACGGGCTCGTCGGGTGCTCTGAAATCCGTGCAAACGAAAACGCGGCACCGGAGCAAAACGCATCCCGAACACCCCAATGGACCTCACACGCCCAAACGCGTGCCGGCATGCGTTTCGTGAACTTTCGAGCCGGTGGTAAAATTTCTTCCAATACGGGCTCGTCGGGTGCTCTGAAATCGTCGCGAACGAAAAGCGCGCACGGAGCAAAACCGTCGAACACCCCAATGGACCTCATCACGCGCCCTAACGCGTGCGGCATGCGTTCGTGAACTTTCGAGTCAGTGTTAAAATTTCCTCCAAAACGGGCTCGTCGGGTGCTCCGAAATCCGTGCGAACGAAAACGCGGCACCGAGCAAAACGCGTCCCGAACACCCCCAATGGACCTCATACGCGCCCTAATGCGTGCCGGCATGCGTTTCGTGAAATTCGAGCCGGTGTTAAAATTTCCTCCAAAACGGGCTCGTCGGGTGCTCTGAAATAAGTGCGAAAGGAAACATGGCACTGGAGCAAAACCCGTCCCGAACGCCCCCAATGGACCTCATACGCCCCGTAACGCGCGCTTGCATGCGTTTCGTGAACTTGCGAGCCGGTGTAAAAATTTCCTCCAAACGGGCTCGTCGGGTCCTCTCGAAATCGTCGGCGAACGAAGCGCGCACCGAGCAAAACGCGTCCGAACACCCCAATGGACCTCATCGCGCCCTAACGCGTGCGGCATGCGTTTCGTGAACTTCCGAGCGGTGTTAAAATTTCCTCCAAAGCGGGCTCGTCTGGTGCTTGAAATCCATGCGAACAAAGCGGCACCGAGCAAAACGCGCCCGAACAACCCAATGGACCTCACGCGCCCGTACGCGCGCGCCGGCATGCGTTTCGTCAACTTGCGAGCCGGTGTTAAACATTCCTCCAAAACGGGTTCGTCGGGTGCTATGAAATCCGTGCGAACGAAAATGCGTCACTGGTGCAAAACGTGTCCCGAACGCCCCCAATGGACCTCATACGCGCCCTAACGTGCGGCGGCATGCGTTTCGTGAACTTGCGAGCCGGTGTTAAAATTTCCTCCAAAACGGGCTCGTCGGGTGCTATGAAATCCGTGCGAACGAAAACGCGGCACCGGAGCAAAACGCGTCCCGAATACCACGAATGGACCATATACGCGCCTTAACGCGTGCCGGCATGCGTTTCTAAACTTGCGAGCCGATATTAAACTTTCCTCCAAAACGGGCTCACTTCCGAGCCGGTGTTAAAATTTCCTCCAAAACGGCCTCGTCGGGTGCTCTGAAATCCGTGCGAACGAAAACGCGGCACCGGAGCAAAACGCGTCCCGAACACCCCAGTATACCTCATACGCACCCTAACGCGTGCCGGCATGCGTTTCGTGAACTTTCGAGCTGGTGTTAAAATTTCCTCTAAAACGGGCTCGTCGGGTGCTCTGAAATCCGTGCAAACGAAAACGCAGCACCGGAGCAAAATGCGTCCCGAACACCCCAATGGACCTCACACGCGCCCTAACGCGTGCCGATATGGTTTCGTGAAATTTCGAGCCGGTGTTAAAATTTGCTTCAAAACGGGCTCGTCGGGTGCTCTAAAATCCGTGCGAACGAAAACGCCGCACCGAGCAAAACCCGTCCCGAACGCCCCCAATGGACCTCATACGCGCCCTAACGCGCGCCGGCATGCGTTTCGTGAACTTTCGAGTCGGTGTTAAAATTTCCTCCGAAACGGGCTCGTCGGGTGCTCTGAAATCCGTGCGAACGAAAACGCGGCACCGGAGCAAAACGCGTCCCGAACACCCCCAATGGACCTCATACGCTTCTAACGCGTGCGGCATGCGTTTCGTGAACTTCCGAGCCGGTGTTAAAATTTCCTCCAAAACGGGCTCGTCGGGTGCTCACGAAATCCGTGCAAAGGAAACATGGCACCGAGCAAAACGCGCCCGAACACCCCAATGGACCTCATACGCCCTAACGCGCGGCGGCATGCGTTCGTGAACTTGCGAGCGGTGTTAAAATTTCCTCCAAAGCGGGCTCGTCGGGTGCTCGAAATCCGTGCAAGCGAAAAGCGCGGCACTCGAGCAAAGCGCGTCCCGAACACCCCAATGGAGCTCATACGCACCCTAACGCGTGCGGCATGCGTTTGTGAACTTCGAGCGGTGTTAAAATTTCCTCCAAAGCGGGCTCGTCGGGTGCTCGAAATCCGTGCGAACAAAAACGCCGCACCGAGCAAAACCGTCCCGAACACCCCAATGGACCTCATACGCGCCCTAACGCGTGCGGCATCGCGTTCGTGAACTTGCGAGCGGTGTTAAACCTTCCTCCAAAGCGGGCTCGTCCGGTGCTCTGAAATCCGTGCGAACGAAAACGCGCACCGAGCAAAACGCGCGTCGAACACCCCCAATGGACCATATACGCGCCCTAACGCGCCGCATGCGTTTCGTGAACTTGCGGAGCGGTGTTAAACTTTCCTCCAAACGGGCTCGTCGGGTGCTCTGAAATCCGAGCGAACGAAAACGCGGCACCGGAGCAAAACGCGTCCCGAACTCCCTCAATGGACGTTATACGCGCCCTAACACGTGCCGGCTTAAGTTTCGTGAACTGTCCAGCCGGTGTTAAAATTTCCTCCAAAGCGGGCTCGTCGGGTGCTCTGCGAAATCCGTCGAAAAACGCAGCGCACCGAGCAAAACGCGCCGAACAACCCCAATGGACCTCATACGCGCCCTAACGCATGCCGGCATGCGTTTCGTGAACTTGCGAGCGGTGTTAAAATTTCCTCCAAAACGGGCTCGTCGGGTGCTCCGAAATCCGTGCGAACGAAACGCGGCACTCGAGCAAACCGCATCCCGAACACCCCAATGGACCTCATACGCGCCCTAATGCGTGCCGGCATGCGTTTTGTGAACTTCCGAGCGGTGTTAAAATTTCCTCCAAAACGGGCTCGTCGGGTGCTCTGAAATCCGTGCGAACGAAAACGCGGCACCGGAGCAAAACGCGTCCCGAACACCCCAATGGACCTCACACGCGCCCTAACGCGTGCCGGCATGCGTTTCGTGAACTTCCGAGCTGGTGTTAAACTTTCCTCCAAAACGGGCTCGTCGGTGCTCTGAAATCCGTGCAAACGAAAACACCGCCCGAGCAAAACCCGCGTCGAACGCCCCAATGGACGTCATACGCGCCCTAACGCGTGCCGGCATGCGTTTCGTGAACTTCGAGCCGGTGTTAAAATTTCCTCCAAAATGGGCTCGTCGGGTGCTCTGAAATCCGTGCGAACGAAATCGCGGCACCGGAGCAAAACGCGTCCCGAACGCCCCCAATGGACCTCATACGCGCCGTAACGCGCGCCAGCATGGGTTTCGTGAACTTGCGAGGCGGTGTTAAACATTCCTCCAAAACGGGCTCGTCGGGTGCTTCGAAATCCTTGCGAACGAAAACGCGGCACCGAAGCAAAACACGTCCCGAACACCCTCAATGGACCATATACGCGCCCTAACGCGTGCCGGCATGCGTTTCGTAAACTTGCGAGCCGGTATTAAACTTTCCTCCAAAAGGGGCTCAATTCCGAGCCGGTGTTAAAATTTCCTCCAAAACGGGCTCGTCGGGTGCTCTGAAATACGTGCGAACGAAAACGAGGCACCGGAGCAAAACGCGTGCCGAACACCCCAGTAGACCTCATACGCGCCCTAACGCGTGCCGGCATGCGTTTCGTGAAATTTCGAGCTGGTGTTAAAATTTCTTCTAAAACGGGCTCGTCGGGTGCTCTGAAATCCGTGCGAACGAAACATGGCACCGAGCAAAACCCGCCCGAACACCCCAATGGACCTCATACGCCCTAACGCGTGCGGCATGCGTTCGTGAACTTCGAGCCGGTGTTAAAATTTCTTCCAAAACGGGCTCGTCGGGTGCTCTGAAATCCGTGCGAACAAAAACGCGGCACCGGAGCAAAACGCATCCCGAACACCCCCAATGGACCTCATACGCGCCCTAACGCGTGCCGGCATGCATTTTGTGAACTTTCGAGCCGGTGTTAAAATTTCCTCCAAAACGGGCTCGTCGGGTGCTCACGAAATCCGGCGAACAAAAACGCGGCACCGGAGCAAAACCGTCCCGAACGCCCCAATGGACCTCATACGCGCCCTAACGCGCGCCGGCATGCGTTTCGTGAACTTGCGAGCGGTGTTAAATTTCCTCCAAAGCGGGCTCGTCGGGTGCTATGAAATCCGCGGCGAACGAAAACGGCACGCGAGCAAAACGCGTCCGAACACCCCAATGGACCATATCGCGCCCTACGCGCGTGCGGCATCGCTTCGTGAACTTGCGAGCGGTGTTAAACTTTCCTCCAAAGCGGGCTCGTCGGGTGCTCTAAAATCCATGCGACAAAACGCGCACGGAGCAAAACGCGTCCCGAACGCCCCAATGGACCTCATACGCGCCCTAACACGCGTGCCGGCATGCGTTTCGTGAACTTTCGGCGGTGTTAAAATTCCTCCAAAGCGGGCTCGTCGGGTGCTCTGAAATCCGTCGCGACGAAAACGGCACCGAGCAAAACGCGTCCCGAACACCCCAATGGACCTCATCGCGCATGCGTTGCATGCGTTTCGTGAACTTCGAGCGGTGTTAAAATTTCCTCCAAAACGGGCTCGTCGGGTGCTCCGAAATCCGTGCGAACGAAAACGCGGCACCGGAGCAAAACATATCCCGAACACCCCAATGGACCTCATACGCGCCCTAACGCGTGCGGCATGCGTTTCGTGAACTTCCGAGCCGGTGTTAAAATTTCCTCCAAAGCGGGCTCGTCGGGTGCTCACGAAATCCGCGGCAAACGAAAACGCAGCACCGGAGCAAAACCCGTCGAACACCCCAATGGACCTCATACGCCCTAACGCGCTACCGGCATCGCGTTTCGTGAACTTGCGAGCGGTGTTAAAATTTCCTCCAAAGCGGGCTCGTCGGGTGCTCTGAAATCGCGGCGAACGAAAAGCGCGCACCGAGCAAAACGCATCCCGAACACCCCAATGGACCTCATACGGCGCCCTAACGCGCGCGGCATGCGTTTGTGAACTTTCGAGCGGTGTTAAAATTTCCTCCAAAGCGGGCTCGTCGGGTGCTTTGAAATCCGTCGCGACAAAAACGCTGGCACCGAGCAAAACCGCCCGAACGCCCCAATGGACCTCATACGCGCCCTAACGCGTGCCGGCATGCGTTTCGTGAACTTGCGAGCCGGTGTTAAACATTCCTCCAAAACGGGCTCGTCGGGTGCTCTGAAATCCGTGCGAACGAAAACGCGGCACCGGAGCAAAACGCGTCCCGAACACCCCAATGGACTCATCACGCGCCCTAACGCGTGCGGCATGCGCTTTCGTGAACTTCGAGCGGTGTTAAAATTTCCTCAAAACGGGCTCGTCGGGTGCTCCGAAATCCGTGCGAACGAAAACGTGGCACCGGAGCAAAACCCGTCGAACACCCCAATGGACCTCATCACGCCCTAAACGCGTGCCGCATGCGTTTCGTGAACTTGCGAGCCGGTGTTAAATTTCCTCCAAAACGGGCTCGTCGGGTGCTCTCAAATCCGTGCGAACGAAAACGCGGCACCGGAGCAAAACGCATCCCGAACACCCCCAATGGACCTCATACGCGCCCTAATGCGTGCCGGCATGCGTTTTGTGAACTTCGAGCCGGTGTTAAAATTTCCTCCAAAACGGGCTCGTCGGGTGCTCTGAAATCCATGCGAACGAAAACGCGGCACCGTAGCAAAACCCGTCCCGAACACCCCAATGGACCTCATACGCGCCCTAACGCGCCGGCATGCGTTTCGTGAACTTCCGAGCCGGTGTTAAACATTCCTCCAAATCGGGCTCGTCGGGTGCTCTGAAATCCGCGGCGAACGAAAAACGCGGCACCGAGCAAACGCGCGTCGAACACCCCAATGGATCTCATACGCGCCCTAACGCGCGTGCCGCATGGTTTCGTGAACTTTCGAGCGGTGTTAAAATTTCCTCCAAAACGGGCTCGTCGGGTGCTCTGAAATCCGTCGCGAACAAAACGCTCCACCGAGCAAAACGCGCCCGAACACCACCAATGGACTCATATACGCGCCTAACGGCGTGCCGACATGCGTTTCTAAACTTGCGAGCGATATTAAACTTTCCTCCAAAGCGGGCTCACTTCGAGCGGTGTTAAAATTTCCTCCAAAGCGGGCTCGTCGGGTGCTCACGAAATCCCGCAAACGAAAGCGCGCAGCACCGAGCAAAACGCGTCCCGAACACCCCAATGGACCTCATACGCGCCCTAACGCGTGCCGGCATGCGTTTCGTGAACTTTCGAGCCGGTGTTAAAATTTCCTCCAAAACGGGCTCGTCGGGTGCTCTGAAATCCGTGCGAACGAAAACGCGCACCGGAGCAAAACGCGTCCCGAACACCCCAATGGACCTCATACGCGCCCTAACGCGTGCCGGCATGCGTTTCGTGAACTTGCGAGCCGGTGTTAAACATTCCTCCAAAACGGGCTCGTCGGGTGCTCTGAAATCCGTGCGAACGAAAACGCGCACCGAGCAAAGCGCGCCCGAACACCCCAATGGACCTCACGCGCCCTAATGCGCGTGCGGCATGCGTTCGTGAACTTCCGAGCGGTGTTAAAATTTCCTCCAAAGCGGGCTCGTCGGTGCTCACGAAATCCATCGAACAACGCGGCACCGAGCAAAACCCGCCCCGAACGCCCCAATGGACCTCATCGCGCCCGCTAACGCTGCGGCATGCGTTTCGTGAACTTGCGAGCGGTGTTAAAATTCCTCCAAAACGGGCTCGTCGGGTGCTCCGAAATCCGTGCGAACGAAAAACGCGCACCGAGCAAAACGCGCGTCGAACACCCCAATGGACCATATACGCGCCCTAACGCGCGTGCGCATGGTTTCGTGAACTTTCGAGCCGGTGTTAAACTTTCCTCCAAAACGGGCTCGTCGGGTGCTCCGAAATCCGTGCGAACGAAAACGCGGCCACAGAGCAAAACGCGTGCCGAACACCCCCAATGGACCTCATACGCGCCTAACGCGCGCGGCATGCGTTCGTGAACTTGCGAGCGGTGTTAAAATTTCCTCCAAAACGGGCTCGTCGGGTGCTCTGAAATCCGTGCGAACGAAAAACGCTCCACCGAGCAAAACGCGTCGAACACCCCAATGGACCTATACGCGCCCTAACGGCGCGTGCGGCATGCGTTTCTAAACTTGCGAGCGATATTAAACTTTCCTCCAAAGCGGGCTTCCGAGCGGTGTTAAAACTTCCTTTAAAACGGGCTCGTCGGGTGCTCTGAAATCCGTGCAAACGAAGCGCGGCACCGAGCAAAACGCGTCCCGAACAGCCCCAATGGACCTCACACGCGCCTAACGCTGCGCGGCATGGTTTCGTGAACTTTCGAGCCGGTGTTAAAATTTCCTCAAAACGGGCTCGTCGGGTGCTCTGAAATCCGTGCGAACGAAAACGCGGCACCGGAGCAAAACCCGTCCCGAACGCCCCCAATGGACCTCATACGCGCCCTAACGCGCGCCGGCATGCGTTTCGTGAACTTGCGAGCCGGTGTTAAACTTTCCTCCAAAACGGGCTCGTCGGGTGCTCTGAAATCCGTGCGAACGAAAACGCGGCACCGGAGCAAAACGCGTCCCGAACACCCCCAATGGACCTCATACGCGCCCTAACGCGTGCCGGCATGCGTTTCGTGAACTTCCGAGCCGGTGTTAAAATTTCCTCCAAAACGGGCTCGTCGGGTGCTCTGAAATCCGTGCGAACGAAACGCGGCACCGGAGCAAAACGCGTCCCGAACGCCCCAATGGACCTCATCGCCCCTAACGCGTGTGCGGCATGCGTTTCGTGAACTTTCAGCGGTGTTAAAATTTCCTCCAAAGCGGGCTCGTCGGGTGCCACGAAATCGTGCGAACGAAGCGCGCACCGAGCAAAACGCATCCCGAACACCCCAATGGACCTCATCGCGCCTAATGCGTGCGGCATGCGTTTTGTGAACTCCGAGCGGTGTTAAAATTTCCTCCAAAGCGGGCTCGTCGGGTGCTCGAAATCCATGCGAACGAAAAACGCGCACCGAGCAAAACGCGTCGAACACCCCAATGGACCTCATACGCGCCCTAATGCGTGCCGGCATGCGTTTCGTGAACTTTCGAGCCGGTGTTAAAATTTCCTCAAAAGCGGGCTCGTCGGTGCTCTGAAATCCGTGCGAACGAAAAAGCGCAGCACCGAGCAAAACGCGTCGAACACCCCAATGGACCTCTCACGCGCCCTAACGCGTGCCGCATGGTTTCGTGAACTTTCGAGCGGTGTTAAACTTTCCTCCAAAGCGGGCTCGTCGGTGCTCGAAATCCGTGCGAACGAAAACGCGCACCGAGCAAAACGTGTCCCGAAGCGCCCCAAATGGACCTCATCGCGCGCCTAACGCGTGCGGCATGCGTTCGTGAACTTGCGAGCGGTGTTAAAATTTCCTCCAAAGCGGGCTCGTCGGGTGCTCTGAAATCCGTCGCGAACAGCGCGCCGCACCGAGCAAAACGCGTCGAACACCCGAATGGACCTATACGCGCCTAACGCGCGCGGCATGCGTTTCTAAACTTGCGAGGCGATGTTAAACTTTCCTCCAAAGCGGGCTCCCCGTCCGCGGTGTTAAAATTTCTTTAAAGCGGGCTCGTCGGGTGCTCTGAAATCGGCGAACGAAAACGCGCACCGAGCAAAACGCGTCGAACACCCCAATGGACCTCATACGCGCCCTAACGCGCGTCGGCATGCGTTTCGCGTTTTCGTGAACTTTCGAGCCGGTGTTAAAATTTCCTCCAAAATGGGCTCGTCGGGTGCTCTGAAATTCGTGCGAACGAAAACGCGGCACCGAGCAAAACGCATCCCGAACACCCCAATGGACCTCATACGCGCCCTAACGCGTGCCGGCATGCGTTTCGTGAACTTTCGAGCTGGTGTTAAAATTTCCTCTAAAACGGGCTCGTCGGGTGCTCTGAAATCCGTGCAAACGAAAACGCAGCACCGGAGCAAAACGCGTCCCGAACACCCCAATGGACCTCACACGCGCCCTAACGCGTGCCGGCATGGTTTCGTGAAATTTCGAGCCGGTGTTAAAATTTGCTTCAAAACGGGCTCGTCGGGTGCTCACGAAATCCGTCTGCGAACGAAAAACGCGCACCGAGCAAAACCGCCCGAACGCCCCAATGGACCTCATCGCGCGCTAACTAACGCGCGCGGCATGCGTTTCGTGAACTTGCGAGCGGTGTTAAAATTCCTCCAAAGCGGGCTCGTCGGGTGCTATGAAATCCGGCGACGAAAACGCGGCACCGAGCAAAGCGCGTCCCGAACACCCCAATGGACCTCATACGCGCCTAATGCGTGCGGCATGCGTTTTCGTGAACTTCCGAGCGGTGTTAAAATTTCCTCCAAAACAGGTTCGTCGGGTGCTCTGAAATCCGTGCGAAGGAAACATGGCACCGAGCAAAACCCGTCCGAACGCCCCAATGGACCTCATACGCCTGTGCTTGCTGGCGGCATGCGTTTCGTGAACTTCGAGCGGTGTAAAATTTCTCCAAAGCGGGCTCGTCGGGTGCTCGAAATCGTGCGACGGAACGCGCGACCGGAGCAAAACGCATCCCAAACACCCCAATGGAGCTCATCGCGCCTAATGCGTGCGGCATGCGTTTGTGAACTTCCGAGCGGTGTTAAATTTTCTCCAAAGCGGGCTCGTCGGGTGCTCGAAATCCGTGCGAACGAAAAACGCGCACCGAGCAAAACCCGTCGAACGCCCCAATGGACCTCTCATACGCGCGTAACGCGCGCAGCATGCGTTTTCGTGAACTTGCGAGCGGTGTTAAACCTTCCTCCAAAGCGGGCTCGTCGGGTGCTATGAAATCCGCGGCGAACGAAAGCGCGCACGAAGCAAAGCGCGTCGAACACCCCAATGGACCATATCGCGTCCTAACGCGTGCGGCATCGCGTTTCGTAAACTTGCGAGCTGGTATTAAACTTTCCTCCAAAACGGGCTCGTCGGGTGCTCTAAAATCCATGCGAACGAAAACGCGGCACCGGAGCAAAACGCGTCCCGAACGCCCACAATGGACCTCATACGCGCCCTAACACGTGCCGGCATGCGTTTCGTGAACTTTCGGCCGGTGTTAAAATTTCCTCCAAAACGGGCTGGTCGGGTGCACTGAAATCCGTGCGAACGAAAGCGCGCACCGGAGCAAAACGCGTCCCGAACAACCTCAGTAGACCTCATACGCGCCCTAACGCATACCGGCATGCGTTTCGTGTACTTCCGAGCCGGTGTTAAAATTTCCTCCAAAACGGGCTCGTCGGGTGCTCTGAAATTCGTGCGAACGGAAGCGCGAAGACGGAGCAAAACATATCCCGAACACCCCAATGGACCTCATATGCGCCCCTAATGCGTGCCGGCATGCGTTTTGTGAACTTCCGAGCTGGTGTTAAAATTTCCTCTAAAACGGGCTCGTCGGGTGCTCTGAAATCCGTGCAAACGAAAACGCAGCACCGGAGCAAAACACGTCCCGAACACCCCCAATGGACCTCACACGCGCCTAGCGGCGTGCGCGAGCATGGTTTTGTGCGACATGGTTTCGTGAAATTTCGAGCGGTGTTAAAATTTGCTTCAAAGCGGGCTCGTCGGGTGCTCGAAATCCGCGAACGAACACGCGCGCACCGTGCAAAACCCGTCCCGAACGCCCCCAATGGACGTCATACGCGCCCTAACGCGTGTCGGCATGCGTTTCGTGAACTTTCGAGTCGGTGTTAAAATTTCCTCCAAAACGGGCTCGTCGGGTGCTCCGAAATCCGTGCGAAAGGAAACATGGCACCGGAGCAAAACCCGTCCCGAACACCCCCAATGGACCTCATACGCCCCGTAACGCGCGCTGGCACGCGTTTCGTGAACTTGCGAGCCGGTGTAAAAATTTCCTCCAAACGGGCTCGTCGGGTGCTCTGAAATTCGTGCGAACGGAAACGCGGCACTGGAGCGAAACGCATCCCGAGCACCCCCAATGGAGCTCATACGCGCCCTAATGCGTGCCGGCATGCGTTTTGTGAACTTCCGAGCCGGTGTTAAAATTTCCTCCAAAACGGGCTCGTCGGGTGCTTTGAAATCTATGCGAACGAAAACGCGGCACCGGAGCAAAACCCGTCCCGAACGCCCCCAATGGACCTCATACGCGCCGTAACGCGCGCCGGCAAGCGTTTCGTGAACTTGCGAGCCGGTGTTAAACATTCCTCCAAAACGGGCTCGTCGGGTGCTATGAAATCCGTGCGAACGAAAACGCGGCACCGTTGCAAAACGCGTCCCGAACACCCCCAAGGGACCTCATACGCGCCCTAATGCGTGCCGGCATGCGTTTCGTGAAATTCCGAGCCGGTGTTAAAATTTCCTCCAAAACGGGCTCGTCGGGTGCTCTGAAATCCGTGCGAAAGGAAACATGGCACCGGAGCAAAACCCGTCCGAAACGCCCCCAATGGACCTCATACGCCCCGTAACGCGCGCTGGCATGCGTTTCGTGAACTTGCGAGCCGGTGTAAAAATTTCCTCCAAAACGGGCTCGTCGGGTGCTCTGAAATTCGTGCGAACGGAAACGCGGCACTGGAGCAAAACGCATCCCGAACACCCACAATGGAGCTCATACGCGCCCTAATGCGTGCCGGCATGCGTTTTGTGAACTTCCGAGCCGGTGTTAAAATTTCCTCCAAAACGGGCTCGTCGGGTGCTCTGAAATCCATGCGAACGAAAACGCGGCACCGGAGCAAAACCCGTCCCGAACGCCCCCAATGGACCTCATACGCGCCGTAACGCGCGCCGGCATGCGTTTCGTGAACTTGCGAGCCGGTGTTAAACATTCCTCCAAAACGGGCTCGTCGGGTGCTATGAAATCCGTGCGAACGAAAACGCGGCACCGGTGCAAAACGCGTCCCGAACACCCCCAATGGACCATATACGCGCCCTAACGCGTGCCCGCATGGTTTCGTGAACTTTCGAGCCGGTGTTAAACTTTCCTCCAAAACGGGCTCGGACGGTGCTCTGAAATCCGTGCTAACGAAAACGCGGCACCGGAGCAAAACGTGTCCCGAACACCCCAAATGGACCTCATACGCGCCCTAACGCGCGCCGGCATGCGTTTCGTGAACTTGCGAGCCGGTGTTAAAATTTCCTCCAAAACGGGCTCGTCGGGTGCTATGAAATCCGTGCGAACGAAAACGCTCCACCGGAGCAAAACGCGTCCCGAATACCACGAATGGACCATATACGCGCCCTAACGCGTGCCGACATGCGTTTCTAAACTTGCGAGCCGATATTAAACTTTCCTCCAAAACGGGCTCACTTCCGAGCCGGTGTTAAAATTTCCTTTAAAACGGGCTCGTCGGGTGCTCTGAAATCCGGTGCGACAACGCAGCGGCACGAGCAAAACGCGTCCCGAACACACGATGGACCTCACACGCCTCTAACGGCGTGCGGCATGCGTTCGTGAACTTTCGAGCGGTGTTAAAATTTCCTCCAAAATGGGCTCGTCGGGTGCTCACACGCGCCCTAAGTTCGTGCGACGAGCGGTGTTAAAACGCGGGCTCATCGGGAGCAAAATGCACGACCCGAACACCCCAATGGACCTCATCTGCGGCGCGCCCTAACGCATGCAAAGCGCTCGCATGCGTTTCGTGAACATTCCAGCCGGTGTTAAACTTTCCTCCAAAACGGGCTCGTCGGGTGCTCTGAAATCCGTGCGAAAGGAAACATGGCACCGGAGCAAAACCCGTCCGAAACGCCCCCAATGGACCTCATACGCCCCGTAACGCGCGCTGGCATGCGTTTCGTGAACTTGCGAGCCGGTGTAAAAATTTCCTCCAAAACGGGCTCGTCGGGTGCCCTGAAATTCGTGCGAACGGAAACGCGGCACTGGAGCAAAACGCATCCCAAACACCCACAATGGAGCTCATACGCGCCCTAATGCGTGCCGGCATGCGTTTTGTGAACTTCCGAGCCGGTGTTAAAATTTCCTCCAAAACGGGCTCGTCGGGTGCTCTGAAATCCATGCGAACGAAAACACGGCACCGGAGCAAAACCCGTCCCGAACGCCCCCAATGGACTCATACGCGCCATAACGCGCGCAGGCATGCGTTTCGTGAACTTGCGAGCCGGTGTTAAACCTTCCTCCAAAACGGGCTCGTCGGGTGCTATGAAATCCGTGCGAACGAAAACGCGGCACCGAAGCAAAACGCGTCCCGAACACCCCCAATGGACCATATACGCGTCCTAACGCGTGCCGGCATGCGTTTCGTAAACTTGCGAGCTGGTATTAAACTTTCCTCCAAAACGGGCTCGTCGGGTGCTCTAAAATCCATGCGAACGAAAACGCGGCACCGGAGCAAAACGCGTCCCGAACGCCCACAATGGACCTCATACGCGCCCTAACACGTGCCGGCATGCGTTTCGTGAACTTTCCAGCCGGTGTTAAAATTTCCTCCAAAACGGGCTGGTCGGGTGCACTGAAATCCGTGCGAACGAAAACGCGGCACCGGAGCAAAAACGCGTCCCGAACAACCTCAGTAGACCTCATACGCGCCCTAACGCATACCGGCATGCGTTTCGTGTACTTCCGAGCCGGTGTTAAAATTTCCTCCAAAACGGGCTCGTCGGGTGCTCTGAAATTCGTGCGAACGGAAACGCAGCACTGGAGCAAAACATATCCCGAACACGCCCAATGGACCTCATATGCGCCCCTAATGCGTGCCGGCATGCGTTTTGTGAACTTCCGAGCTGGTGTTAAAATTTCCTCTAAAACGGGCTCGTCGGGTGCTCTGAAATCCGTGCAAACGAAAACGCAGCACCGGAGCAAAACACGTCCCGAACACCCCCAATGGACCTCACACGCGCCCTAACGCGTGCCGACATGGTTTCGTGCCGACATGGTTTCGTGAAATTTCGAGCCGGTGTTAAAATTTGCTTCAAAACGGGCTCGTCGGGTGCTCTGAAATCCGTGCGAACGAAAACGCCGCACCGTACCAAAACCCGTCCCGAACGCCCCCAATGGACGTCATACGCGCCCTAACGCGTGTCGGCATGCGTTTCGTGAACTTTCGAGTCGGTGTTAAAATTTCCTCCAAAACGGGCTCGTCGGGTGCTCTGAAATCCGTGCGAAGGAAACATGGCACCGGAGCAAAACCCGTCCCGAACACCCCAATGGACCTCATACGCCCAACGCCGAGCGCGCGCGTGAACTTCGAGCGGTGTAAAAATTTCCTCCAATGCGGGCTCATCGGGTGCTCGAAATCGTGCGAACGAGCAAGCGGCGGCATGCGCATCCCGAGCACCCCAATGGAGCTCATCACGCGCCCTAAGCATGCGTTTGTGAACTTCCGAGCGGTGTTAAAATTTCCTCCAAAACGGGCTCGTCGGGTGCTTTGAAATCTATGCGAACACGACACGCGGCACGAGCAAAACCCGTCGAACGCCCCCAATGGACCTCATACGCGCCGTAACGCGCGCCGGCAAGCGTTTCGTGAACTTGCGAGCCGGTGTTAAACATTCCTCCAAAACGGGCTCGTCGGGTGCTATGAAATCCGTGCGAACGAAAACGCGGCACCGGTGCAAAACGCGTCCCGAACACCCCCAAGGGACCTCATACGCGCCCTAATGCGTGCCGGCATGCGTTTCGTGAAATTCCGAGCCGGTGTTAAAATTTCCTCCAAAACGGGCTCGTCGGGTGCTCTGAAATCCGTGCGAAAGGAAACATGGCACCGGAGCAAAACCCGTCCGAAACGCCCCCAATGGACCTCATACGCCCCGTAACGCGCGCTGGCATGCGTTTCGTGAACTTGCGAGCCGGTGTAAAAATTTCCTCCAAAACGGGCTCGTCGGGTGCTCTGAAATTCGGCGCGACGAAGCGCGGCATCGAGCAAAGCGCATCCGAACACCCACAATGGAGCTCATCTGGCGCCCTAATGCGTGCGGCATGCGTTTGTGAACTTCCGAGCGGTGTTAAAATTTCCTCCAAAACGGGCTCGTCGGGTGCTCTGAAATCCATGCGAACGAAAACGCGGCACCGGAGCAAAACCCGTCCCGAACGCCCCCAATGGACCTCATACGCGCCGTAACGCGCGCCGGCATGCGTTTCGTGAACTTGCGAGCCGGTGTTAAACATTCCTCCAAAACGGGCTCGTCGGGTGCTATGAAATCCGTCGCGAGCAGCGCGCACGGAGCAAAACGCGTCCCGAACACCCCCACTGGACCTCATACGCGCCCTAACGCGTGCCGGCATGGTTTCGTGAACTTTCGAGCCGGTGTTAAACTTTCCTCCAAAACGGGCTCGGACGGTGCTCTGAAATCCGTGCGAACGAAAACGCGGCACCGGAGCAAAACGCGTCCCGAACGCCCCCAATGGACCTCATACGCGCCCTAACGCGCGCCGGCATGCGTTTCGTGAACTTGCGAGCCGGTGTTAAAATTTCCTCCAAAACGGGCTCGTCGGGTGCTATGAAATCCGTGCGAACGAAAACGCTCCACCGGAGCAAAACGCGTCCCGAATACCACGAATGGACCATATACGCGCCCTAACGCGTGCCGACATGCGTTTCTAAACTTGCGAGCCGATATTAAACTTTCCTCCAAAACGGGCTCACTTCCGAGCCGGTGTTAAAATTTCCTTTAAAACGGGCTCGTCGGGTGCTCTGAAATCCGTGCGAACGAAAACGCGGCACCGGAGCAAAACGCGTCCCGAACACCCGATATACCTCATACGCGCCCTAACGCGTGCCGGCATGCGTTTCGTGAACTTTCGAGCCGGTGTTAAAATTTCCTCCAAAATGGGCTCGTCGGGTGCTCTGAAGTTCGTGCGAACGGAAACGCGGCACTGGAGCAAAATGCATCCCGAACACCCCCAATGGACCTCATACGCGCCCTAATGCATGCCGGCATGCGTTTTGTGAACTTCCGAGCCGGTGTTAAAATTTCCTCTAAAACGGGCTCGTCGGGTGCTCTGAAATCCGTGCAAACGAAAACGCAGCACCGGAGCAAAACGCGTCCCGAACACCCCCAATGGACCTCACACGCCCTAAGCGCGCGCGGCATGCGTTTCGTGAACTTTCGAGCCGGTGTTAAAATTTGCTTCAAAACGGGCTCATCGGGTGCTCTGAAATCCGTGCGAACGAAAACACGGACCGGAGCAAAACTCGTCCCGAACGCCCCCAATGGACCTCATACGCGCTGTAACGCGCGCCGGCATGCATTTCGTGAACTTGCGAGCCGGTGTTAAACATTCCTCCAAAGCGGGCTCGTCGGGTGCTATGAAATCGTCGCGACAAAACGCGCACGGACCAAAATGCGTCGAACACCCCAATGGACTCATATCGCGCCCTAACGCGTGCGGCATGCGTTCGTGAACTTCCGAGCGGTGTTAAACTTTCCTCCAAAGCGGGCTCGTCGGGTGCTCAAAATCCATGCGAAGAAACATGGCACCGAGCAAAACCCGTCCGAACGCCCCAATGGACCTCATACGCGCCCTAACGCGCGTGCGGCATGCGTTCGTGAACTTCGAGCGGTGTTAAAATTTCCTCCAAAGCGGGCTCGTCGGGTGCTCGAAATTCGTGGCGAACGAAACGCGCACCGAGCAAAACGCATCCCAAACACCCCAATGGACCTCTCACGCGCCTAATGCGTGCCGACATGCGTTTTGTGAACTTCCGAGCGGTGTTAAAATTTCCTCCAAGCGGGCTCGTCGGGTGCTCCGAAATCCGTGCGAACGAAAACACGGCACCGAGCAAAACCCGTCCAACGCCCCAATGGACCTCATACGCGCCGTGCGCGCGCGGCGGCATGCGTTCGTGAACTTGCGAGCGGTGTTAAACATTCCTCCAAAGCGGGCTCGTCGGGTGCTATGAAATCCGTCGAACGAGCAGCGCGCACCGGAGCAAAATCGTCCCGAACACCCCCAATGGACCATATACGCGCCCTAACGCGTGCGGCATGCGTTTAAACTTGCGAATTAAACTTGCGGGCTCACTTCGAGCGGTGTTAAACTTTCCTCCAAAGCGGGCTCGTTGGGTGCTCAAAATCCATGCGAACGAAAGCGGCACGCACGGAGCAAAACGCGTCGAACACCCCAATGGACCTCATACGCGCCTAACGGCGTGTGCGGCATGTTTTCGTGAACTTTCGAGTCGGTGTTAAAATTTCCTCCAAAGCGGGCTCGTCGGGTGCTCTGAAATTGCGGCGAGCGAAAACGCGCACTAGAGCAAAACGCATCCCGAACACCCCAATGGACCTCACACGCGCCTAACGCGTGCGGCATGCGTTTCGTGAAATTTCGAGCGGTGTTAAAATTTCCTCAAGCGGGCTCGTCGGGTGCTCGAAATCCGTGCGAAAAAAACGCGCACCGAGCAAAACCGCCCGAACGCCCCAATGGACCTCATACGCGCCGTCACGCCGCGGCATGCCTTTCGTGAACTTGCGAGCGGTGTTAAAATTTCTCCAAAGCGGGCTCGTCGGGTGCTCACGAAATCCATGCGACGAAACGCGGCACGAAGCAAAACGCGTCGAGCGCCCCAATGGACCTCATACGCGCCGTAACATGCGCCGGCATGCGTTCGTGAACTTACGAGCGGTGTTAAACATTCCTCCAAAGCGGGCTCGTCGGGTGCTCGAAATCCATGCGAACGAAAAACGCGGCACGGTGCAAAGCGCGTCGAACGCCCCAATGGACCATATCGCGCCCTAACGGCGTGCGGCATGGTTTCGTGAACTTCGAGCGGTGTTAAACTTTCCTCCAAAGCGGGCTCGTCGGTGCTATGAAATCCGTGCGAACAGCAGCGCGCACCGAGCAAAACGCGTCCCGAACACCCCCAATGGACCATATACGCGCCCTAACGCGTGCCGGCATGGTTTCGTGAACTTGCGAGCCGGTGTTAAACTTTCCTCCAAAACGGGCTCGGACGGTACTCTGAAATCCGTGCGAACGAAAACGCGGCACCGGAGCAAAACGCGTCTCGAATACCACGAATGGACCATATACGCGCCCTAACGCGTGCCGGCATGCGTTTCTAAACTTGTGAGCCGATATTAAACTTTCCTCCAAAACGGGCTCACTTCCGAGCCGGTGTTAAAATTTCCTCCAAAACAGGCTCGTTGGGTGCTCTGAAATCCGTGCGAACGAAAACGCGGCACCGAAGCAAAACGCGTCCCGAACACCCCGAGTAGAGCTCATACGCGCCCCAACGCGTGCCGGCATGCGTTTCGTGAACTTTCGATCTGGTGTTAAAATTTGCTCCAAAATGGGCTCGTCGGGTGCTCTGAAATTCGTGCGAACGGAAACGCGGCACTGGAGCAAAACGCATCCCGAACACCCCCAATGGAACTCATACGCGCCGTAATGCGTGCCGGCATGCGTTTTGTGAACTTCCGAGCCGGTGTTTAAATTTCCTCCAAAACGGGCTCGTCGGGTGCTCTGAATTCCGTGCAAACGAAACGCAAAGACCGAGCAAAGCGTCCCGAACACCCCCAATGGACCTCACACGCGCTCTAACGCGTGCCGACATGGTTTCGTGAAATTTCGAGGCGGTGTTAAAATTTGCTTCAAAGCGGGCTCGTCGGGTGCTCACGAAATCCGCGAACGAGCAACGCCGCACCGTGCAAATCCGCCCCGAACACCCCCAACGGACGTCATACGCGCCCTAACGCGTGCCGGCATGCGTTTCGTGAACTTCCGATTCGGTGTTAAAATTTCCTCCAAAACGGGCTCGTCGGGTGCTTTGAAATCCGTGCGAACGAAAACACGGCACCGGAGAAAACGCGTCCCGAACACCCCCAAGGGACCTCATACGCGCCCTAATGCGTGCCGGCATGCGTTTCATGAACTTCCGAGCCGGTGTTAAAATTTCCTCCAAAACGGGCTCGTCGGGTGCTCTGAAATCCGTGCGAAAGGAAACATGGCACCGGAGCAAAACCCGTCCCGAACGCCCCCAATGGACCTCATACGCCCCGTAACGCGCGCTGGCATGCGTTTCGTGAACTTGCGAGCCGGTGTAAAAATTTCCTACAAAACGGGCTCGTCGGGTGCTCTGAAATTTGTGCGAACGGAAACGCGGCACTGGAGCAAAACGCATCCCGAACACCCCCAATGGAGCTCATACGCGCCCTAATGCGTGCCGACATGCGTTTTGTGAACTTCCGAGCCGGTGTTAAAATTTCCTCCAAAACGGGCTCGTCGGGTGCTCGAAATCCATGCGAACGTAAACACGGCACCGGAGCAAAACCCATCCCGAACGCCCCCAATGGACCTTATACGCGCCGTAACGCGCGCCGGCATGCTTTTCGTGGACTTGCGAGCCGGTGTTAAACATTCCTCCAAAACGGGCTCGTCGGGTGCTATGAAATCCGTGCGAACGAAAACGCGGCACCGGACCAAAACGCGTCCCGAACACCCCCAATGGACCATATACGCGCCCTAACGCGTGCCGGCATGCGTTTCGTAAACTTGCGAGCCGGTATTAAACTTTCCTCCAAAACGGGCTCGTCGGGTGCTCTAAAATTCATGAGAACGAAAACGCGCACGGAGCAAAACGCGTCCCGAACGCCCCAATGGACCTCATACGCGCCCTAACACGTGACGGCATGCGTTTCGTGAACTTTCCAGCCTGTGTTAAAATTTCCTCCAAAATGGGCTCGTCGGGTACACTGAAATCCGTGCGATCGAAAACGCGGCACCGGAGCCAAAACGCGTCCCGAACAACCTCAGTACACCTCATACGCACCCTAACGCATGCCGGCATGCGTTTCGTGTACTTCCGAGCCGGTGTTAAAATTTCCTCCAAAACGGGCTCGTCGGTGCTCGAAATTCGTGCGAAGCGGCACGCGCACCGAGCAAAACGCATCCCGAACACCCCCAATAGACCTCACACGCGCCCTAACGCGTGCCGACATGGTTTCGTGAAATTTCGAGCCGGTGTTAAAATTTGCTTCAAAACGGGCTCGTCGGGTGCTCTGAAATCCGTGCGAACGAAAACGCGGCACCGGAGCAAAACCCGTCCCGAACGCCCCCAATGGACCTCTTACGCGCCGTAACGCGCGCCGGCATGCGTTTCGTGAACTTGTGAGCCGGTGTTTAACATTCCTCCAAAACGGGCTCGTCGGGTGCTATGAAATCCGTGCGAACGAAAACGCGGCACCGGAGCAAAATGCGTCCCGAATACCACGAATGGACCATATACGCGCCCTAACGCGTGCGGCATGCGTTTCTAAACTTGCGAGCCGGTATTAAACTTTCCTCCAAAACGGGCTCACTTCCGAGCCGGTGTTAAAATTTCCTCCAAAACGGGCTCGTCGGGTGCTCACGAAATCCGGCGAAGAAAACATGGCACCGAGCAAAACCCGCCTCGAACGCCCCAATGGACCTCATCGCCCGTATGCGCGTGGCGGCATGCGTTTCGTGAACTTGCGGTGGTGTAAAATTTCCTCCAAAGCGGGCTCTTGGTGCTCAAATTCGTGCGAACGGAACGCGACCGAGCAAAACGCATCCCGAACACCCCCAATGGAGCTCATACGCGCCCTAATGCGTGCCGGCATGCGTTTTGTGAACTTCCGAGCCGGTGTTAAAATTTCCTCCAAAACGGGCTCGTCGGGTGCTCTGAAATCCATGCGAACGAAAACGCGGCACCGAAGCAAAACCCGTCTCGAACGCCCCCAATGGACCTCATACGCGCCGTAACGCGCGCCGACATGCGTTTCGTGAACTTACGAGCCAGTGTTAAACATTCCTCCAAAACGGGCTCGTCGGGTGCTATGAAATCCGTGCGAACGAAAACGCGTCCCGAACACCCCCAATGGACCATATACGCGCCCTAACGCGTGCCGGCATGGTTTCGTGAACTTTTGAGCCGGTGTTAAACTTTCCTCCAAAACGGGCTCGGACGGTGCTCTGAAATCCGTCGCGAACAAAACGGCACGAAGCAAAAGCGCGTCGAACGCCCCAATGGACCTCATACGCGCCTAACGGCGCGGCGGCATGCATTTTGTGAACTTGCGAGCCGGTGTTAAAATTTCCTCCAAAACGGGCTCGTCGGGTGCTATGAAATCCGTGCGAACGAAAACGCGGCACCGGAGCAAGACGCGTCCCGAATACCACGAATGGACCATATACGCGCCCTAACGCGTGCCGGCATGCGTTTCTATACTTGCGAGCCGATATTAAACTTTCCTCCAAAACGGGCTCACTTCCGAGCCGGTGTTAAAATTTCCTCCAAAACGGGCTCGTTGGGGGCTCTGAAATCCGTGCGAACGAAAACGCGGCACCGGAGCAAAACGCGTCCCGAACACCCCAGTAGACCTCATACGCGCCCTAACGCGTGCCGGCATGCGTTTCGTGAACTTTCGAGCCGGTGTTAAAATTTGCTCCAAAACGGGCTCGTCGGGTGCTCTGAAATTCGTGCGCAAGCGGAAACGCGGCACTGGAGCAAAACGCATCCCGAACACCCCCAATGGACCTTATACGCGCCCTAATGCGTGCCGGCTTGCGTTTTGTGAACTTCCGAGCCGGTGTTAAAATTTCCTCTAAAACGGGCTCGTCGGGTGCTCTGAAATCCGTGCAAACGAAAACGCAAAGACCGAGCAAAAGCGCGTCGAACACCCCAATGGACGTCACGCGCCCTAACGGCGTGCTAGCATGGTTTCGTGAACTTTCGAGTCGGTGTTAAAATTTCCTCCAAAACGGCTCGGGCTCGTCGGGTGCTTTGAAATCCGTAGCAAAACCGCGAACGCCCCACGCATACGCGCCCTAACGCGTGCTAGCATGCGAGGAAACTTTCGAGCGTTAAAATTTCCTCCAAAACACTCCGGGTGCTTTGAAGGGACCTCAAACGCGACCGGAGGAAACGCGCCGAACACCCCAAGGGACCTCATACGCGCCCTTATGCGTGCCGGCATGCGTTTCGTGAACTTCCGAGCCGGTGTTAAAATTTCTTCCAAAACGGGCTCGTCGGGTGCTCTGAAATCCGTGCGAAAGGAAACATGGCACCGGAGCAAAACCCGTCCCGAACGCCCCCAATGGACCTCATACGCCCCGTAACGCGCGCTGGCATGCATTTCGTGAACTTACGAGCCGGTGTAAAAATTTCCTCCAAAACGGGCTCGTCGGGTGCTCTGAAATTCGTGCGAACGGAAACGCGGCACTGGAGCAAAACGCATCCCGAACACCCCCAATGGAGCTCATACGCGCCCTAATGCGTGCTGGCATGCGTTTTGTGAACTTCCGAGCCGGTGTTAAAATTTCCTCCAAAACGGGCTCGTCGGGTGCTCTGAAATCCGTGCGAACGAAAACGCGGCACCAGAGCAAAATCCATCCCGAACACCCCCAATGGACCTCATAGGACGTTCAGCGCTTACATTACAAAGGGAGGGAGACAAGCAATCTAGCGCCACACTACAACACAAGAAGCGAATTTTGGTACCCGCTACAACATAATAATCCTAAATCACACTTCATAATAATGTCTCTAAAACTGACTACACCTGTGTATGTAATTCTATTTACAGGGCAATTTATGTGAATTCTACGTTTACCTCCATTTGTAGGAAATCTTGGGCACTAAGATGAATGATATTTTGTCAATATGGCAATAATTATTTTCTAATTATCAATATATATATATATATATATATATATATATATATATGCTTACGTGTTTATTCCTCCGAACGATAGGGCATGACAAGCAACTCAAGTACATTCGATGTTAACGCACTTTAGGATGTTCGAGGATGGCTCTACACCTTCTCGACGATGGAGGTCATTAACCTGATAGAAGAATTTCACTCCAGTAACAAAGATTAATACATATTCAAACATTTAATTCAATTATAATACATTCAATTGTAAGTTATTAAATTGCAATTCACTTTGAGATGTAATTTTGGTGACAATACATGAATGTTCTTTTTACAATTGATTTTGAGTTGTAAATCACTTTTGTTATTTACTTACCTGTCATTAATCTGTAATATGCTTGCTTATTTTCAGAGGGTATAACTAGCATTTCCTAAGGCTAGCCAAAAAATAGAATTTTTTTTGGCTATACAAAGAACTATCACAAATAGTTTCTAACACAAAATCATTTGTGTACGTGTTGGACCCACCCCCTGATGGCAAATTGGTAATGAGGGTATACCTGTCGGTGGGACTAAAGAAAGAGAAGGCCGAAGCCCTCACGGACGTGCGCGATACGGGAGAGTTCGGACCATCCGATGGAAAGTTTGGACCATCTGAACTAGCACCGGAGGGTTTGCCCATCTGATGGAAAGTTCGGATAGTCTAAACTTGCGCTGAGGAGGGTTCGGACCGTTCGAACTCGAGCGAAGCAAAGTTCAAATCGTCCGAACTTGCAGCCGAAGAGATAAGGGGGAGGAGATTGTCTCCTCCCTGAGCGGCGCCTCACCCAGATCTGGACTTAGCATCGTTGAGCGATTCGGGTGGTGAGTGGGGAGGCAATGACTGGAGAGGTGGCGGTGGAGGCATGGGCTGGCACCATCTCCTCTATTTAAAGGCACCATCTCCTCCTCCATGAGTATCTCATCTTTGGATCCAGCATCTCTTTCTCCTTAGTGTTCTTCCTTGTAGTCCTCGGGTTTGCCGAGTGAGAGGGAAAATCCAAAGGATTTACCCAAGAGAGGAAGAAAGTAGTGGTGGTCCTTTTGTTGTTCTTGAGTACACACGACCGGGTGTGTTCTGGTGGTTCTATGTGGCATCTCCGATCCTCAAGTTCACTATTCGATTTACTGTGGTGTGAAAACCGGTATTGTATCTCTGATTATCATCATCTCCTTGCTCGGTGCAGCAGGGTGCTTGATTTTTTAGGACAGCGTTACAAGCGTGCCTTGCCTTCTTTGATTTCATCTTGGTGATTTTGATTATCACCACCAATGTGAGTATACTGGCTGTTGGTTCTTTACAGTTTTGTGATTTACTTCATATATCTATGAGTTGTCACTAGTTTGGAAATTGCAAAGAAAGTTTCATGGGCTATTTGCTCTATGATAAAATGACATAATACTAAAATTATATATGAATATGATGGTAGATGGATCTTGAGCTTTCGGGTGGCTTGCTATTTTTATACACTGATCATTGAAATTACTGTTCATTACTGGTTGATCTCTGTGTTAAGTTGGCATTGTGATTAACTTTCGGGCATTCCTGAACATTGCTGAACCCTATTATCTCGTTAGAATCAATAGAATTCATGTTAAATGAATTTTAGATTGATTTTGAGATCATTTATATTGTCCAGCAAGGTAAATTTATGATCTGTTAGTTTTTTGATAGCAAAGGTTAATTCGAGCTCAAGATCTAATATATAATTGTCATATATAATCAAGATTAGATTTTGTCATGGCGGAGATGGCCAAGAATGAATCTTGTGTAACTAGCCTTCTGAGAGTAATTAAAAACATTCAAAATCTTGATAACATGTCGAGTGTGGTCATACATGTTACATTCAAATTGTTATCAGCATTCAGATGGTGTGACTTAATTTGTTTGCATCAGGGTTTTGAAAATCGGATGCCAAAATTTACCGAGGGGACCGAAATTCCTGATATTTACAATTTTTGGGATTTTTCGGCCAATTTCGGCCGAAATTTTTAAATTAAAATTTGAATTTTGATTGAAGTTCAAGTGAAAAAAAGAAATAAAATCATTTCCCAGGGATTCAAACCATGGACTTGCAGTCTCCAAAGGAAAGGCCGTACCACCGCGCTGTGCAGAAACGTGTGATTAGGATTGATTACAAATTTTCTTTATACTTGACAAACAACATTCAAAAACAAAATTTTTTCACCAGTAGAAAACTTTACCAGGGGGTGCTGATAATTCTGATTTTCCCGAAAATCATCCAATTTTCGGCCGAAAAAATCCCTGGTTTGCATGTGTATATGCTGTTTTTGGGCTCTTATATGATATATATGCTAGGCACATGTTACTTTTCTAATGGCTTAAAAAGTATATATGTTCACATGTTGATTAAATCATTTGTGTGCTCTTTATGTCATACTTGTGTCCTTAATAAATATACTAGAATTAAATCTAAATATATGTTTATACCACAATATTTACAACAATACGTAGATCATCACAAATGTTTTTTACTAATCGTCTGTGATATGTCGGATATCACAGACGGTTTTTAAAAATAACCATATGTGATATTCGACATATCACAGACGGCTAGTAAAAAACCGTTTATGATGGTCTACGTATCACAGATAGTTTTGTATTAGAAACCGTCTGTGTTGTGACGTATCATAGACGGTTTGGAAGTCGACTATGATAACCACCTGCTATCACTGAAGCTATAAATCAGATGGTTCAGAAACTAACTCTAATAAGGGTTATGAACCATCTGTGATAACTTTCTCTGTAGTAGTGTGTCCACAATAAGTACAAGAAGATCATTCCTTTCATACATTGCTAGTTGTGGGTAGTAGAACTGAACATAGAAAAACCTACAACTATCCATGATTTCTAAATCTCTACTTGAAGAACAATCATATGCATGAAGCAATGTCCATCTGGAGTTGGCAAACCACCGTACTACTCTTGCATGCTTGTCAAAAGCATGAAAACAACATTGGCATCAAGTAATAAAATTAGAAATCAAGTAATCTCGAGACCAAGCACTAGTACTCAAGTAATCTCGAGACCAAGCACTAGTACTAGTACCAATCACATTTGCATGAGGGAGTACAACCATATCTGAACCAACACAAGCATGGATTCATAGAGTCAAAGAAATGGACAGAGGGATGTTGTAACTTGGGCTTGGAGGAGGCGTCGACACTGGCAGGGATGTGGTTGTGCAGCAATGGCCTTCAAATTTGGTTGGACAGTGGCAAGTGGGGGAGCCATCGGTGACGGTGGCCTTCAGATCCATCGGGTGGTGGCAACTGAAGAAGAGGGGTGATGGTTGACTGAACAAGAGGTATGGTGATGATTGGATTTGGCTGGTAGCGAAGGTGCTTGGGATTGGAAGGGAGGCGGAGGAGAGGGCCAACACTAGAGGTGATGCTCGGGTCTGGCCGACAGCGGCGGGAAGGCAACATTAGGAGGTGCCGCTTGGAAAGAGGGCGTTAGTGGAGGTTCTTGGGACTGGAAGGGAGGCAGAGGAGAGGGCCAACGCCAGAGGTGATGCTCAAATTTGGCTAGCAGCGGTGGTAGGGCGGCATCAGGAGGTGCCACCTGGAGAGAGGGCGATAGTGTGAGCGCTTAGAGAGCGCATAGGATGAGAATAGTGGCACTGCATAGGATGAGAATAGTGGCACTAGGGTTCTCCCTCACCCCCTTTTGTCTAGTGGCAAGATGCAAAAAGTTTCACCCAACTTCTAGTGGCAATCACCAAAGTCCCACCCACAAAAAGCCGAGAAAACACCTCTCCCTCTGCTTTTCAGTTTTTAGTTCATTCTCCCAAAAGCTAGTTTTTGGCTTATCCCCTAAGCCACTTTGAAACCAGCCTGTTTTCGAGGGCTTTTTGTTTTTTGAAGCAAAAAAGTTAACTTTAAGCCCCCCTAAACAGGCCCTAAATCACCATGGTTTTGGCTAAAATGTAACATGCAACAACTTTTCACAATGATAAATAATTTCTCAAAATACATGGTGGCTGACACTTTTTTAGAAAGATCCTCTTATTTTATGCTAATAACTCATGGATAAAGTGTATAGATATCAAACTTTTAAATTGAAGTTTCTATATGAACAACTTGTTAGCATCAAATACTTCAGCTGATGAACTTGCTAGACTCCTTTATCTACCCACCAAATCTTGCAGTGGTGTCATAATTGTCAATGATCACATTACCGAAAAGTAAGTCATTAATCTCTATTTATGTGTAGAATGTATGCTTATTAATGGTGTTGTTAGTTGAAGAAAATCGAAGGAATTTTGCAGCAAACTTGGATTGGTGTTGATCTTGGATATAGGTTCCACCATTGTCGTCTAGGTGAGTTAGTCCAGTTTAAGAAATTCAGTTTAAGAAATTCGGCTAAGAACTCGTCAAAGAAGAACAAAACTATAATAACTTGATGTGAAAAAAGAAAAAATAAACTAGAGAAATCTAAAACTAATTCTAGAATCTAATGAACCTTCACCCACTTAAAGTCGGCGATAATGCAAGATAAGATGGAGAGGCGTTCCTAGCGGCTGCAAACGCTTCACCCAGTCGTATGTTGGTTAGCGACAGAAGCCCACAACTGACAAGACCAGTCCACTGCGCAGAACAAAACGAGAAGCCCAAACACACTCTCCACCCGAAACACCCGAAAACCCTAAGATCCGCGCATCAAACGGCTCCGACTCCCCCTCCTCCGATCCAACGGCCAGAGACCCCTCACCGGACGCAATAAAGCCCACGCGCTCCGACAGGTACGCCCCTCCACCGAAACCCAAGGACCCCAGGTCCGGCCGCCGCCATGACGACGCGCTTCAAGAAGAACCGCAAGAAGCGTGGCCACGTCTCCGCCGGGCATGGCCGCATCGGCAAGCACCGGAAGCATCCCGGCGGGCGCGGAAACGCCGGTGGCATGCACCACCACCGCATCCTCTTCGACAAGTATCACCCGGGCTACTTCGGCAAGGTCGGCATGCGCTACTTTCACAGGCTCCGCAACAAGTTCCACTGCCCTGCAGTCAACGTCGAGCGCCTCTGGTCCATGGTGCCGTCCGACAAGGCCTCCGAGGCCGCCGGGACCGCCGGCAAGGCACCCGTCCTGGACGTGACGCAGTTCGGCTACACCAAGGTGCTGGGCAAGGGGATGCTGCTGCCCAAGAGGCCCATCGTCGTCAAGGCCAAGCTCGTCTCTAAGGTCGCAGAGAAGAAGATCAAGGAGGCCGGCGGCGCCGTCCTGCTCACCGCCTAGGTAAGTGCGACGGACGGACGCAGGGAGAGAGGGAGGAGGGTTCTTGGTTTGCTCCTCGGAATCTAAAGCACTAGTTTCTTTATCCTTGTGTTAAAGACTTGATTGTTACTGTATGGCGTGGCTACTTGGACCTGTGGTGGATTATCAGGAGCTTTGAATTGAATGATTATGTCAGATATTCAGATATATATGCTCTGTGCTATGTCAATTATGGTTCGCACTTAGTAATGATTTGTTGCATCTGAAATTGCAATATGGAATCTGCTTTGTGCATTGGAAGCCAATTTTGTGTTCTAGTATTTGATGGTTTAGGTTTAGAGCTTTGTTGCTAATGCATTAGTGCTTTACTTGTTTAGAGTATATTGTGTTCGTAATTTCTTAGAAGTCGGAAATGATGTGGAATGACGATTTGGTCTAGCGTATTAAGATGCAGACTAGGCATGTCAATTTTAATTGTAATGTGTGACAACTGACTTGTGTGCCACACATCCAGATAGGCCTTGTTTGTCTTGTTTACTAGTACTGTTCACTTAGATGCAACAAAATGAGGTTTATGTGACCTAGAGTTTGACTTTGTGCCTGCACAACAGAGATTCTTCAGGGTCTTCTTAGTGCATAGCTATGTTTGGTTGTTCTGGAGCATTGGCTTGTGTGACAGCTTAGGATTGCATGGGCTTTGCAGGTTAGTGTTGTTTGGTTAGCAATTTAGCATGTATGTTGTGTTGCTGGGTAGTACGCAGAAGAGTTTGCCATGTGGCGACCTCACTATGGCATTAACTATTGATTAGCTAGCGGGCTAGATCACCATTGTAGATTTAGGCTGATGAGAATGTGGTTGATGGGATTATAATTCGCGGCCTATTATATTGTGACACTGAAATATGATTTGTGGGTAATTTATTTTTGTGATGAACCAGTTGTATCTGGTAAGCAGGCTGATTCATGGTATGACTTGTGAATATTTGAACTTTATAGATCCATGTTGGGTTTGACTTGTGAATATTTTTGTTTCGAATGGAAGTGTCAGTTTACTTAAGATATTTGTGATGTAGCATATGGTATGTCGCTTTTAGTCATGCCTTGCGGTACATATTCCAGTTGTGCATCTGCTGTGTATAGATACTGGCAAACTTTGTGTTAGTTCCTTGTTTACTCAAAAGTACTCGAGAGTGAGACATCCAGTTTTTTGATATGCTGCAGGGTGTTGATGCTGTTGCAGTAGCTTATTAGCGAAGCGGATGCTTTTTTTGTGCTTCCTAGTCCAGCTGCCCACGACGTTATTTTTCTGGTAGTGATGCCTGTAGATGTCGGCTCTTCTTTTTTCCCCCCTGTTCAGTTAGGGAGCAACTTGCTACTAGCAAGAACAATTTGCAGTGCTGCAAGGCTTTCTAAGACTTCTAACTGCTTTAGCTATGGTACAATGCTACAAAATTATTTTGTGGGCAGTGCGGCAAATGTCAGTTTGAGGACATTTCCAAGATGTTTACGATGGAAATGACAGTTTGAATCTTGATTTGTGTTCATATGTAGTATGATGTCACAATACTACAATCTTTTACAAGTTGCATGTGTTTGTGATGTAAATGCAAGTGGCCTTGTGGATGGTGGCCTATGTTTTGGGTAAGAACTACCGGGTGTGGTTGGGTTTCTGTTTTGACACTGAAAGTGTATGCTTGTTAATGCCACATCATTCACTAAAGTGTGATTTGTGTGTTACTACTACTTAGGAACTGGCTCATATTTTTGACGCAGCATGCATCATGCTTGGTAAATTTCGTGCACGGATTGCCAGTTTGCCACGTGTACGCGGTTTGCCACGTGTACGCCGCTGACAGCGATGAAGTTCGTAACAGGTTACTTCGTGGAAACTCACCGTGTTAAAAAAACCGCCACTCCCTTGCATATTCTGTGGACAAAAATGCCTCTCTAAAACCCTTCTTCCTACCTTGCTTCTCTCTCTCTCTCCCCTATGGTTTCTACGGGCTCTTAACCTCCTACCTTCTATTGAGATATATATAGACTATACTAGCATAAATTAAAATTTTTTACCACATAAATTAGAAAACCATAAAAGTAAGATATCATAGATTGTTACCACTAAACACGCAGTGCAACAGAAGTAGAGTTGAAACAGCCGATTCAATGAAAAATACATTGATGTAGTGGAAGCAGCTGATCGTTCTCTAGCCAACCGTCTCTTCCTCACGATCGTCCCGATCAATCCCGCAATCGTAACAGTGTCTCTACCGAGATCCACACGTCCATAGATGGAACATCGTGCATTGGCGTGCTAGCACCAGTGTCCCTCAGCCCCGCGGCTCTCCTTATAGTCTCCAAATAGATCTTTATCTGATACAAGTAGAGATCATATCCCACATCATGTTCTCTAACATATGTCTATATTATTGATTTGATATCATATATCCATGATCCGTGAAACATGATCATCAATTAATACATATGCTGATCTGTAAATCATAATTGTCCCATGTAATGATACAAGATTAGGGATAATTTATAATAGCATCAAAACATAAATAAAGAGTTCCACGAACAAGTCACATACTTGTTGATCAATATGAAAGACATATTCAACAGACAAAATAACATATTATTCAAAAGATCATAACTATAGAAGTGATACAATCATCTCTATAATTGCCTCTAGGGTATATCACTAACACATTCTTCCTCTACCTCACCCGAAGTCAGTGGTGAAGCTAGAAAATCTTTAATGGGTGTGCACATGCAGGACCGACCCCCCTCATCATATTGTCGCCCACGGCCTACGCCGGTTATCGGACATCGCCACCTGCCTCCTTGACTTCTCACCCCTCCTCACCTCCTAGCAGCAGTGGTGACATGCTGCCACTCACCTGCTTATCTTGCACGCGTGCTCTGTCTCCACCACTCGCCTTGCACCGCCGTCGGCTTGCCTCGTCCCTGCTCCCTGTTAGTTTTCCAAATTTTTGGATGTCTCCGTGCATATGTGGCACCATACCTAGCTCCGCACAAGATCCTAGTAGGATTGTAGTGAATCTTTCTTTTTCAGAGTGGTTCTTTTGAAAAGAGTTGGCTTATTGAGTGTAGCGTTTGCTTTCCCCCTTGTTAGAGGGTTGCCCCGCAAAGTGAAGGGATCGTATGAAAGATAAAGGAAGAGCTCCTTATGTTAGTGAGTAATAGTGCATTTGTGCTATGGAAAGCAAATATGAGTAATAGTCTCACATTTCTTTTTCTTGATGCGGGTTGTGCCTAGAAAATTACTTAAAGGGTTCCAGTGTGTGAGAGTAGAATGGGTTGGCATACTTTGTGGGAGTGAATTCATGTAATGTCATAAGCCTTAATTGAATCTAAAATTGGAAACTAAAATTAAAATTTGCTATTTAACTTGAGAAACCAAGACCATAGATGAATACGTGAGGATTAGATAGTTGTGTTTGACCGAAAAAAAATCACTCAGAAGAGCTATGCCGATGTGAGAAGACAACAATTGGAGTTTGAGGTGGGTGACTAGGTACTCCTAAGGGTATCTCCCACCATAGAATTTGTGCAGTTTGGTACCAAGGGGACGTTTAGCCTAAGATACATTGGATTGTGTCCGATAGTAGCATGAATCAAAAAATTGGCTTATCGTTTGGACTTTCCTGAGTCCATACGTGTTGTCCACCACATGTTCCACGCTCAATGTCAAGGGAGTATTTGGGAAAAAAATTTGTAGCATAAGATGTCAGTAGAGCCATTGACCATCGAGTGAATTATCACCTTTGGGACCCATCCAATGCGGAGATTGGAGGAGTCGGGATTGGTGTTGAGACATGAGATGTTGATGAATGCCAATATGGTTTGTGAAAGCATTTAGGCTTCTAAAAATGGTTTTAGTAATTAATGACAATATGTAAATATGGGACTAATATATTTGTTGAGTATCACATAGGTTAAGTTCTAAAAGTGAGCATGTCAAAAGCAATGTGTATGCTAAAGGATAAAAGAGAATCAAGATGGTTTAAGACAAAGATACAAGTAGTATAGGATCTCTTTTAAATTTTACCGGTCTTAGGAGAAAAGTTGAAAAACCGGGTTATAGGATAGTTGCCGTACTATTAAAAGAGATCATAGAAAGTAACTTGATAGCATGTTCTTGTGACATTTGGATCAATCTAGAATCATACATGCACTTATAATTAAGTTTAAAAACCAACTGTATTCTATCAGAAAAACCAAAAGTATCGGAGTGCATATTGCGGAACTACTAGAGTCCGGTAGTACCAACGTGTAAACTGCAGAACTACCGAAACTTGGTAGTACCGGCATCCTGAGCGGTACGTTTTTTTTAGAGAGCACCCACTTTGAGACTTAGGCTTACCAAAATCGGTAGTACCGAAAAATACACGGTGGAACTACCACAGTGCGGTAGTAACGCACCCGAAATCAGAACTATCGGATTTTGGAAGCACTGGAAAAATCCAGCGGTATGTTTTTTCCAGAGAAGGTCATTTTTGGCCCCGAGGAAAACAGTACTACCGCACTGATAAAACGAAACTACCGTATTTACAACAGCAGTAGTACCGCACCAAATTTCAACAGCTAGTTCTCACGTTTTGACATAGCCGTTATGTGTGCTATAGTACTTTGCGGTAGTACCACAGATTACACAGCGGTACCATCGATGTCCCTAATTTTTTAGGGTTATTTTTTGTTACGACTAATTTTGGTTGATGAGGGTATAATACCACTCCACCACCTCAAGGACATGTTGCTGAACTTGCATTGAATATCTTTGAGGCTTGAGCATTCATTTCACACCTCTTTTTTTAGCGTACATTTATTTTGAGATGATTGAGCCAAACTAAGTGCATATTCATTTTAGATTGATCCTTGGAACTTGATTGCCATCAAGCGAAACTATGATTCATTACTCTTAGTGCTTACTTGTCGAGACCCGAATATACAAATCCGGACTCTGTGTATACTGCACTAGTCCCAGGATCACGCAAGTGCACATAGTCAAATATAGATGCAATCACAACCATATACACGTTAAAATAAAGGAAAAACTCAAATATCAATAAATATCAAGAGTACGACCTTATGGTCAAGCTTACAATGAACTAGCCTGAAGTGCTTAACAAAAACTAGCAGCGGAAACCCAAGATAAAGCGTAGCGGCCAATCGACAAGCCTACAGGCTATCGAGTGGAGAACGAAGCCTAATCCGTGAAGTCGTCGAAGTAACCACCTTCTGGAGCCTCCTGCTGGTAATACTCGTCCTCCTCAACTGAGCAACATTGGGCATAAAGCCGTGAGTATATTGGTACTCAGCAAGTAATTTGTAATAAATAAATGCAATATAGTATGCAAGGATTACCAATGGAAAGCTGAAAGGTTAATTTGCATAAAAAATATTTCACAGTAAATATGATAAATAGATTGAAAGCGAACTTTAAGCGAAAACAATAATAATAAATAATCAAAGGAATTAAAATAAACCACTTATGAACATTCAATCCACAAGCTAAACCAACCGCTCATGGATCTCCCATCTATAAGCTAAACCAACAGTGAATTAACCATTCACTGTCTAACCACAATTCACAAGTTTTCAGAAATAACTATACCTCGTGTGAAATCACCGAGCATTGTCCATGACCGAGGACGCGGCTATTCGAATAGTTTTACACTCTGTAGAGGTTGCACAACTGTACCCACACGATGTGATTAGCCTCAGCTTAAGGTAATCACAACAAGGCGTTTACAAAGTTTAGTTCTAACCCAATCCCGCCCGCTAGGGTTTCGCATCACACCCCCCATACGCCTCATGAAAATTAGCAACCATGTTCATCACAATGGTGAGATTGAAATTAAAACATCCCAAATTAATCAGCCAGTCCATCCCATACTAGACATGTGGTTTGCACGGTAAGACTCAAATCAATGGTGCACAAAGTTAAGTCCTTAACATTACCTGAGCGAGACTACCACATCTCACGAAGTGTACTTACACTTCCCCCTTTACTGCACGATCACTCACCCGAGTGCAAAAATAAATTTGTATAACCACGCCAATGACACACCAATATCATGACATAAATTTTATTAAACGTGGCACCAACCATTGTTCCATATCTCATTAAGTTAAATTAATAATTCATATGTGATGATGAACCCAATTGTAAATTAAGCAGGGCTAATCATTTTAACCATAACAACCCATGTGACAACTACCATAGCATCACTAGTTAAATTCCCCACCTAAGGTGACAATGGCATCAAGGTATTCCAAAATGTCAAGGGAGGAAAAATCGATTGGGACGATAACAACAATTACAAGGGTTTGAATAAAAGTAGCGATGCAAGATAATTTAAAGCAAAATAATTACATAATAGATTGCAAAACTGGGTTCAATATGATCAAAGGACATGACTTGCCTTGGTTATGCTCAGTGAGGTATTCTTGATCTTCGGGCGTAGCTCCTGCACCTCCGGAATCGGAATCTAACGAGAGAGAAAATGATTGAAATAATAAAAATACATAAAATGATAAGCAAATGAACTCCAAAAATCATGAAACATGAACCAAAAGCTAGAGCTCGATTTTAGATGAATTTAGAAAAAAGAACAGGGTCAATCGGAGCTAGGACGGAGGAGAACGGGCTCTTGAAAAATAAACCCTAAAGGAAATTCAGGAAAAATTCGGAAATTACACTGTGTTGTGAACTCGGTCCACGGGAGAACCAGTCCACAGTGAACCCGGTGCATGAAATAGTGCGCACGACGGCGGTGTTGACACGGCAGACGAGGGCTGACGTGGCAGCAGCTGGTGCTGACACGTGGCTAGGGCTGACGTGGCACCTGGTGCCGGTTTTTGGCTGACGTGGTGGACACGTGGTATGCCACGTGGCTTAGGGCTGACATGGCTAGGCGACGTGTTAGGGCTGACGTGGCACAGGTTGGAAACAGCGGCGGTGACGGGATCTAACGACTCGGGAGAGTCCACATGGAACGATCTGAGCTACCGGATCGGATCTGGAGGAACGGCCGGGATTGGGCGGCGGAGTTGCCAGATGGCCGACGCGTGTTCCTAGATAGAGCATTTTAGATAGGAAAAAAATCAAACCTATGTGCTAATGTATTGATTTATTTAGGGTTTCTTGTTTCTAATAATGTTGTACTTTTGAATCAAACCAGGCGGCAGTTGCTATTTTCCAATGCATGATCACCCATACCACCTTATCATTCTCAAACTTGATGGGACCAGTTGAGAAGGTAGGGCTTTTTGGGCATCCGGTTGTCTTCATTGCCCCAAGCACCTACGGCCCGCTAGAAGTAAGTTGTTGTGGTTTTGGACCAAACAGTAGAAGAATAATGGAACTAGTGACACCTGGGATGAAAAATGGAACTCCTCCCTTGGGATCACCCCTGGGAAGCTATTTATAGTGTTGTCACTTTCCTTGGTATAACTTTACCCCTGGGTTCTTGGGGTTGCCCTAAGACATACATGTCTTTTATACACACAGATGGGCCTCATAGGCCACGCCCATTTAGATGCTATTGCACCTGTTTCCTATGCAGGCTGAAGGGCTCACAGGTGGAGACCATCACCCATAACAGTAACCTCTCACGATAAAAAGCTGTCCTTGAAATAGATTGAGACCGTGTTGCCAAGCCTTTTAATCTCCTCTGTCCCTTCGGCCGGAGCTCAGGGCCTTAGCACTTTTCGAAGTCGCTCGACAAAAGGAAGGTCTTCGAATGATGTTCGAGGGGTTGGGTCTTCGTGCTCCGATAAGAAGCTTTGCAAACCACCTCGTGAAGAATGCTTTGTGTCTATGGTCTTCACGTTCTTCAAGGATACTCCGCGTTCGGGGCGACAAAGCCCCACCTTGTCATATTCGACGAAACCAGATTGTAACACACTTTGAAGGTGGTCGGCGCCTGTCTAACACGATCTTTGAAGGTTTTTTTTCACTATTCACTACACTATCCACTAACTCAGCTCATGATTTTTCAGCTGATTTTTCAGCCAAAAGCCATCGCTATTCCGATCACCCCCTAAGTATTGAGTAGATTTGGACAACCGTATATTTTCGAGGCGCCCCCTGCTCCTATTGTTTCACCCGAGGGTTGGAACGATGGGACACCAGTGCTTGCTGCCCTGCAGTTCTTGCAGTCCTACCAACTCCCGAGATAGCCAGTGGGTCCCGCCCGCCACACGTCACGAGGTAAATGGAACGCCGAACCGGCGTTGCGTCGGTGCTTCGCGTGGTCCCGAGACGTGCCCGACGAGACCCCAAGAGACGCCATTAAGGGAACCCATGCTCACGGGGTCTGTCTTCACCCTATAAAAGGTGAGCAACTCGTTGGGCGCATCTCATCCATTCTTCCCACAGCACCGCTACTGCCTCTCTTCTTGCTCGCACTTCTCACCTTTGGGCTCACCCATTTCGTCTTCCTCGTCGACGCTGGGATGGCTCGCTGCTGCGACTACACTCGTCGTCCCACCGAGATAAACTACGAGCTCGTGGATCGGGAGTCTTCTGTCGTCGACAAGCGGTGGTGTGCGGCTCGAAAGGAGGACAGCCATTTTTCCAATCTGCTGGGGACGAGCTTGGCCGACGAGACTTTGATCCGCAACCTGCTGCATGCCAGCAAAATCACCCACCGAGATGCAGTTCGACTTCCACCTCTCGGTGAAATGGAACCTCACCCGTTGGACGCTGAAGCGGTGGTGTTCTCCGTATACTTCGATGCTGGTCTCCGGCTCCCTGTGTCTATGTTCGTGGGCGAGGTACTCCGGTGGTATGGGCTGCAGCTAACCCAACTGACCCCGAATGCTATTGTCCGGTTAGCCATTTATTGCTGGGCGAGCCGAACGGAGAGTTTGTGGCTGAGCGCGCCCCTTTTTTGCTTCTTGCACGATGCCCGATATCAACCGAAGAAGCTTTCAGAGGGCGAGTATTCCAAACTCGGAAGCGTTAATTTTGTGCTACGGTCACAATGCGCGAAGCTATTTCCGGTGAACTCAACACGAGCGAAGTGAGAATCCAATTGGACACGCCGATGGTTTTACCATCGTTTGGAGGGCGGTGATGCACTGAAATGGACTAGAGGAGTGCTAGATTTCAACATGTTCCCCTCGGTACAACTGGATCGTGATGACGGTCAAAAGGCCCGCAAACGTGTTGGGGTGTCTCTTTGACTAAACATGAGAGACTTGGCGGAGGAGTTTCTCATCTTCGCCGCTGGCCTACCAGTGGCTTCTTCAACCCGGACGTACTCGGGATGACGATATCCGGCCTCCTATAGTGTCTCTGTCAGCCCTAGAAGATCCTTGTAAGCCCTTTTCCCAGATGCGAAATATGTTTTCACTTGTCAGCGGTCTTATCAAATGTGGTATCTTCGCAGGATTGACGCTTGAAGACGCGGAGTGGGCTGCCATCGTTTTCCTGGGACCTTACACCGCAAAGGAACACAACTTGCGGGAGGCCGTGACGAAGAACCTCAGGCAAGTTAACCGTGTGTGCGAGGCTCTCGGTATTCTAGTGCCGGAACGCCCTTCGCTTAGCGTCCCGCGCGCCCGTGGGAGTAGAGGTAGTGCCGTAGAGACCTCCACCGCCCAACGCACCCGTGGGCACGGGGAAGGTGCTGCAGAAGCCTCCTCCTCACGGCCTCAGCCACGCCTTTCACCGGAAGCCCCCCTCGCGCAAAGATAGTGTCACCGCAACCTTCGCCCCCTCTTCGTAGTTGGGCTTGGGGTTTCGTGTGGTGCTTTCCACTCTGTTGGATGGTTCAGACTCCGACGCGGAGGTTGCCACCCCTGAGGTGAGGGGGAAGATACGCCTACAATGGCGGCTGAAGTAGAAGGTGGCGATGGCCCACAATCAAGATCCCCCAGTCGAGGTATAGACGCGGTAGATTCCCTCTCATCTCTTGACTTGATGTGATTTTCCCCTATTTGCTCGCTGATTTTCCCCCCATTTTCCCCGATCCCTGATCCGCTCTCCGAACCCTCGGGTGGTAGGCCACGAAAGACTTGATCACCCGAGCTATCGCGAACTTGCCTTTGAGTCCCTGTCCCGGCAAGGCGTCTGCTGTCGAGGCTCGTTGCCTCATCGTGGCAGACTTTGTAGCTCGCCCAGATGCACTACGAGTCCTTCAAGCGGCGGCCGACTGTGCAGACACTGCGTTGGACTGCGATGCGCTTTCTTCTTGTGGTTCAGAACTACTGGAAAGCTCTTTGGAGGCCACTCATATGAAGGTACCTGCTAACCCTTTTTGTGGCGTTCGTAAGGTCACTGACTTGTGATGTTGTAGGCTTTGGCTCTTTCCCGCGCCCTTCAAGGAGCCCAGGGTCGGGAACTACACGTGCTTGAGACTCAGTTGGCTGCGGCCGAAAAGGCAAACGAGATCCTTCGCCGATCTGCCGAAGGGGCCTCCACAGCTGCCGCCGAAGAGCGCGCCGAACTCCTGCAGAGGATCTCTGAGCTAGTAGTGAAGAAAAACCAACTAACGCAGGAAGTCCAGTCCGCACGTCGCACTACTGAGGAGATCGCCACTACTGCGGCGAAAAAGGATGAACGGATCCGAATCCTCGAGACGGAGGGCACTCAGGCCCTCGCTGAAGCTTGGGACTTGGCTGAGCGAATCCAAGAAACTGCTGTCGAAGAGCGTGCTGGTCTCCTACGACAAATGTCTGAGCTGGAGGCAGAAAAGTCTCAACTCATGTCCGATGTGGGAGTTGCGAGGTGTACTACAGGTGACGCTGCCTTGTTGTCTTGGGGAGCCATAGAATCGTTAGAGGGCACCTTGACTGAGTTAGCCGTTGAAGTCCCGCCTCGAACCCATGGCCCCGAGGATGATTCAAGCAGCTTCTGCCGGGTCACAGAGGCTTCGTCCTTGGCTTTGAATGCCGCCCTTACCTATGGTAACCATTGTTCCTTGGCGATGAGAAAAATGTTGCTCGGCATGCTCCATCTACGTGGGTGCCTGCACATTAGCGAGCTGGCGAATTCCCGCTTGGACTTGTCTGAGGGAACTAACGCCATGTCCAGAGCTATCTACGCCATGCAAAGGTTTGTCCGCGCCTTTCATCAGCGCATCTGGGAATATGTCGGCGCGGCTGCTGCCAAAATTGCTCTACAACACACTCTTGGTGCTAACACTGACCTCGGACGCTGGCTTGATGAGGTTCCTCGCAGGGACGAAGGCGAGGGCGGTGGTGCGGACTTAGGTATACCGAAGTCCTTACATCCCTCAAACCCCCTCCGACTTCGCTTTTTTAGCAGAATGCCTGCACGATGTAACCAAGTATCTTTGTAATAAAAAGAATCTTCGCATCTTCTTACTTTCTGTTGGTTACTTGTATTAATTAGATGCTCGACCGAGATGTGCCCCTTAACTCGGATCACCTCGTGCATCGTCGACTGCGGCACTGGGGGTTCGCAGAAGACTCCTTACAATTTTGGGCTAAGGGACCTCGAAGCAAGGAGGTCTCTGCCCAGATGCTTGTTCCTGTCGATACTTTAGAAAAGCATACACGATGATGCCTGTATGTAACCGCCAAATCTCACATCACAATGATTAATAAAGAGCTATAGTCGTCCTAATTCGCCAAACGCTTCGTTGGTGTCGAACTCTTCCGAAGACTATGCCACAAAAATGTGCCATTGGTAACCTTCGTAGCCTTCGCACTTTGTGCTTTTATGTTATAGGGTTAGGCATCTGCCTATTCAGCAGTTGATCGAGGCATTGGAGCACCCACTTCACTCTCCTGGTCTCTGATTACATGGTTCTATCAAGCAGTACTTCTTCTTCTTCTGCTTTACTTCTTGTTCTTGTTCTTCTCTCTCTCTGTTCTTTTTTTTAAAACATGTACTCTGTACTCCGTCGCTTTACAAGTATACGCTCCGTCACCCACCCCTCGAATGAGTGCTGATAAGGTGGGCCCCTATCAAAATAAACATCTAACCCTTGTTGTCGAGACGACCTTTTAACTCGGCTGGTTAAGGCGTCGTGCTAATAACACAATGGTCACGGGTTTGAGTATCTTTCCCGTGGTCATGGGTTCGGAACCTGTATAGGTTATTATTCGCTGCTAACCTTCGATAAGCATCCGGGTATACTTCGCTGGACTTGCGAACCTTCAGCTGCCACACATTACAGGCTTCCCTGAGAGTGTGTGTAGCTTATGGCGAAGCCTCTAGTCTCCAGCATAATGAGCCCCGAAGACCTCCTCACATTTTTTGGGCCTAGGACAACAACGTACCTGACTCTCTTCTAACAAGAGCATGCCGGGTGTCTGGGGTAGCTCTGTGAGATTTTGCCCAGGGCTAATCGTTAGCCTCGGCGCTTTATACTCTGCAAAGTACACCGGGCGTCTGGGCAGCTCCGTGCGATTTTTCCCGGGACTAATCGTTAGCCCCAGCGCTTTATACTCTGCAGAGTACATCGGGCGCCTGGGGCAGCTCCGTGCGATTTTGCCCGGGACTAATCGTTAGCCTCGGCGCTTTATACTCCGCAGAGTACGTCAAGCGCCTGGGGTAGCTCCGTGCGATTTTGCCCGAGACTAATCGTTAGCCCCAGCGCTTTATACTCTGTAGAGTACGCCGGGCGCTGGGCAGCTCTGTGTGATTTTCACATATGCGAATGCATGTGATGGCCACCAATGATGATGCATGCAAACATAGGTTTGTATTAAGAAGTAAGCCATTACAACTACACGCATTACAAGCATAAACATCATTATTTATCTAAACGTAATACCGTCGAAGTTGGTCCGCATTCCAGGTATGATTGAGAACACGACCGTCGAGCATAGAGAGACGATACGCCCCCTGATGAAGTTTTTCGACCACGATGTAAGGCCCCTCCCATTTGGAGTCGAGCTTTCCAACCGTCACCGCATGAAACACTTTGCGTAGTACGAGGTCCCTAGCTTAGAAGCTCCGCTATCGAATGAACTTGTTGTAAGCTCGGGCGGTTGCTCGGATGTACTTGGAGAAGTGCCCCGCTGCGCTTGAACGGACCCCATCGAGAAGGTCGAGGGAAATTGCTCGCTCACTAGATGGTACTGGAGCGACAACCCTTCTGGACTCGGCTTGAGAAGCTTAAAGGGGGTAAACCCCGTGGGATGTGTGGATGTAGTACGAATGGACCAGAGCACACTCGACAGCTGTTGTGGCCAAGTACTCTTCGGGAGTCCCACCAGCCGTTTCTTGAGTCCGATTGAGATGGTGCCATTGGCTCGTTCCACAGCTCCGTTGGATTGAGGTTGTTCGACGGAAGCAAATTGAAGCTTAATACCCATCTTCTCGCAAAATGCCTTAAATGTTGCTGAGTCGAACTGAAGCCCATTATCAACTGTGATTTCCTGTGGGACCCCAAATCGACAAATGATATTTTGCCAAAGGAAGCGTTGTACCGTCGCCGAGGTAACCTTCGACAAGGCTAATGCTTCTAGCCATTTGGAAAAGTATTCATAAGCGACTACAATAAACCGCATGTCTTTCGGACCCGGGGTAATGGTCCGACAATATCTATCCCCCACCAAGCAAACGGCCAAACTGGCGGAATGGGGTGTAACTCGCTAGGCGGCGGTGGCTCACCCGAGCCATCCACTGGCATCCTTAACACTTCTTGATGATATCAGCGGCATCGGTTGCTTCAGTTGGCCAATAGAACCCTTACCAGAAAGCCTTCTCAACTAGGGCTCTCGGCGCAACGTGGGAGCCACAGAGACCCGCATGTATAACAATGAGAAGCTGTTGGCCTTCGGAACAGGGAAGACATCTGAGGAGCGGGGCATCTGGAAAGTCTGCATCCTTTGCTGCAGCCGTTTAAACTGGAGAGGATGCTCAGGTTTGTAGGTCCCTTGCAAAAAAGCACAGGTAGACTTCCACCAATCATCCATAGGCATGACCTAGTGAACGAGGCTGACTCCACATTGTATTATCGACGCGGTAAGAACTTCTGAGAATGCTCCATCTGGAGGCTGGACGCACGTGTTGGCTGCCTTGTCGAGGACGTCAGCCTCTTCGTTCTCCACTCTCGGGATGACCTTAATGGTAAAGCCTAGGAAATGCCGCTCTCTCGCCCGAACCGCGGCTACATACTAGGTGAGGTCTTCATCTTTCACCACATAGGATTTATCAATGTGACTCGCCAACAGCCGTGAATTGGTGTGTGCTTCCACCTGGTGAGCCCCCAGAGCCTTGAGCTTGCTGAGACCAAAGAGCAGGGCCTCGTATTCTACTATGTTGTTTGTCGCAGGAAATTCTAGCCGTGCGGAATAACATAGGCGACGTCCCTCTGGAGTTGTAATGACCGTGCGTATGCCTGCCCCGGAAGCACCGTAGGCTCCATCGGAATGAAGCATCCATGTTGGCTCCATGAGCAGCGTGAGCGGGGGTTGAGCGGGTGGCGTCCACTCCGCGATGAAGTCTGCGAGGATTTGCGACTTGATGGCGGTGCGAGAAACGTACTTATGGAAAAAGGTGCCAACTCAGTTGCCCATTTGCCAATCCGCCCTGTAGCTTCCTTACTTTGTAAGACCTCCGCCAAAGGGAATGACAAGGGTATTGTGATAGGGTGTGCAAGGAAGTAATGTTGCAATTTCCGCAAGGCCATTAGAAGTGCGTAAGCCAACTTCTCCAGCTCGGTGTATCGCACTTTAGCACCTTGGAGGGCCTCTGACACAAAGTATACTGGGCGCAGCACAGTTCCCATCTCCCAAACGAGGATTGCACTGATGGCTGATGGAGCCGCTGCTACATATAGTAGCAATGGGGCTGCCGGCGGTGGAGAAACCAATGTAGGAAGTTTGGCCAAGTGTAACTTGAGCTCGTTGAAGGCCGCACTGCACTTGTCATCCCACTGGAAGCCATCACACCTGCCCCATGTCGCAATTTCCGCGGCGCACGACAGGAACCGGCTGAGGGCAGCGAGGCAACCCGTGAGCCTCTAGACCTCTCGTGTTGTCTTGGGCGATTCCATGGAAAGAATCGCATCCACCTTCTTAGGATTTGCCTGGATCCCCCTTCCACATACCAAGAAGCCAAGTAGCTTCCCTTCTCACACCCCAAAGACACACTTGTCCAGGTTAAGCTTGACTCCGGCTCTCCGCAAGCTAGCGAAGGTCTCCTGGAGATTTGAACTGGCTCATTGACTTTTGACTACCACGTCATCAACATATGCCTCGACATTTCTGCCCAACTGATCCACAAAGATAAGGGCAACAAGCCGGCTGAAGGTAGCCCTCGCATTCTTCAATCCGAAGGGCATACGGGTGAAACAGTACGTGCCCCTAGGGATGATAAAACTTGTCTTGGACTCATCTTTGGCTGCCATGCGGATCTGATGATAGCCGAAGTAAGCATCCAAGAAGCTTATCAGCTGACACCCTGCAGTGGCATCAACTAGCTGGTCGATCCTTGGAAGCGGGTAGTTGTCCTTCGGGCATGCTTTGTTGAGATTAGTAAAATCAACGCACATACGCCATGCACCATTGGCATTCTTCATCAATATTGGGTTGGCCAGCCACTCCAGATGGTGGATCTCACGGATTACCGTCGATCGCAACAGCTTCGCAGCCTCTGCCCTAGCGGCCTGTTGCCACTCGATTGACATGCGCCGAGCTTCTGCTTGGCAGGTTTCACGTCAGGTCGAACTGCGAGGTGATGCTCTATAATGGACCGATCTACTTTGGTAAGATCATCTGGCGACCACACGAAAACGTCAATATTGGCGCAAAGAACTTGGAGAAGTGTCTACTCCATTTGAGGGTCCAATCCTTCTCCCAGCGACAGGCTTCTAGGTGGACCCTCTTGATCGCACCATTAGGTTTAGGCTTGGGCATCCACCCTAGGGCGGAGGGTACCGCAGCTGTGGACGCTACAGAGGTCTCGTCGACTATGTGGACCTCTTGAGGAGTCCTCCTTGCCCCAAGTTCTATCTGACGAGCGAGGTCTTGATCCCCGTAAAGGGTGATTACTCCAGAAGGTCCGGGGAGCTTTAGGCACAGGAAATTATGATGCGCCACCTCCCCAAAGGTATTGAGGGTAGGTCGACCAAGAATGGCGTTGTAAGGGTAGGTCGGCGGGCGTAGGCCTTCCTTTGTCTCTCATATGAGAACTCCGACGATGACCCCCCTGTGATGACATTGATGATACATCGCTGCGTGCCCTCTGGTGCTTCTATGCAAGGAGTAGTAAGGATTGATGGAAGCAGCCGACACTCTGGAGGTAGCACATGCGCAACCACCTGTGCCCGTGCTTCAAGGGCCTTGTCCTTGAGGGCACTCTCTCGAAGGGCTACAACAGAGGGGCAATTTCTGGTAAGATGGCCGCCGCGCCCATGCACCTCGCACCATAGCCCCAGAGACTGTTGCTCAAGCAGTTATTGGTCAGGGAAATGCTGAATGAGATGACCGCACCCTCCATCTCGGGCTGGACCCCTCGCACGGCCCCGCCCTAGCCGTCCGCGTCCTTGAACCATGGGAGTTCTACCACGAACCCGGCTACCTCCACCATCGATGTCAAGGATATACTTGTGCCGCTGGCTTCTATGCTGTCTGCGGCTAGAGCCTTCCGCGTCCCCAAAGGCTTTCTTATGATCCATGGTCTCTCCTTGACGAAGTTGCACATCTTCTTCCGCTCTGTCGTACTCCTCCATCTTGTCGAAGAACTTCACCACCGTTTTGATTGGCTTGCGAGCATTGTACGCAGTCAACGGCCCTGCCCGAAGACCCTATATTGCCGCATTGATAATTGTGGTCTCGTTGACATCTTTAACCTGACACCGTATCTTGGCGAACCGCTTGAAATACTCACGAAGTTTCTCTGCAGGCTTCTGTCGAATAGCGAAAAGCTGGCTTGCATCGACTCGCTTAGTGTAGTTTCCCTGAAAGTTGTTGTAGATACAACTCTGGACCTGCTCCCACGAGTGCACCGAGTTTGGCTCCATGGTAAAGAACCAGGAAAGCGCTATCCCCTGAAGGGCGAGGGGCAGACCCTTGGCCTTTATAGAGTCATCGCCCCCGCCGCCTCAATGGTCATTTCATAAACACGTAACTCTCGAGGGTCCGCATCCCCTTTGTAAGGCTCGATCGCTGGCATCTTGAAGTCCTCGGGCCAGGCAGCCAATTACAGACTAGCGGAGAGGGGAAACTCTGGATCCGCATGCCGAAGTATTCCTTGACTGGCGAGTGGTACTTCACAACTCTCCACTCTCTCTATGGCCTCTCCAGCCACTATGGGAGGAGTTGGATAGCTTCGTGTTTGCTGCAACTCTCGTACCGTGCCTCGGAGATCCATCAATTCTTGTTGCAATGCCCCAAGCACCAATAGCAGAGCGTCCTCTGACCTCTGTCCTGTAGCTTCCCCCACCGCGGGGTTGCAGGTTGCGAGGTGTCCAGGCGCGCTAACCTAACGACCAGCTGCACCACGCGGCGGATCGGTGTCGAGGGGTATGTTGGAATGGTAGATATCTCGAGCGATGATGGGGTCCACCCAAATATATGAACCACCACCTGCTCCGAAGTTCCCTCTTGGAACCTTCGATGTACCGGCGACAATTTCTGCAGCTACACCTGAGGGATCCACCCGACTAGGGACGGCATCGGCACATTCGCCTCCAACCCCCCTTCGACATCGGCCTCCGACGCGGCTCTAGCCCGCGCAACTGCCACCGCTGTACTCCACTTCCTCTTGGTTGCTGCCTTTGGTGACATCTCCTTGTCGTAGCTATTCAATCGAAGTCCCCATGGACGGCGCCAACTGTTGTGGTTTCGGACCAAACAGTAGAAGAATAATGGAACTAGTGAGACCTGGGATGAAAAAAGGAACTCCCCCCTTGGGATCACCCTTGGGAAGCTATTTATAGTGTTGTCACTTTCCTTGGTACAACTTTACCCCCGGGTTCTTGGGATTGCCCTAGGACATACACGTCTTTTATACACACAGATGGGTCTTATGGGCCATACCCATTTAGATGCTATTGCACCCGTTTCCTATGCAGGCCGAAGGGCCCACAGGTGGAGGCCATCACCCACAACATAAGTTGTCATCTATCTTCGGCTCTTCACCATCCTATGACAGAGTCAGTCCTCACCAATATGCTTCGAACATTTCTTTCTTTTAAAAAGAACTTTCTTCCTAAGCACTAACCTCTTGACAATTCATCGTAGACAAGAGTGGAAAGGAAAAAGCTGGAATTGCTAAATAACACTCGAGTAAAAATTTTGTGGTTTTTAGTTGAATTTCATATTATTTGATTTAGCTCTTATATCCATGTGTTGCCTTCTCTGCATCGTCTTCGGTGACAATGTCTTCACCAGCGTCAGCGTGGTTAGGGTTTAGGTTTACCAGAGGCGCTACGTTAGAATTAGGATAGGCAGTAGCAGCCCAGTGCTGGGTGGCGGAGGCGTGAGGCGGCGGTGGTGCTGCCTTGGCTGTGGGCTTAGAGGAGGGCATTGAGCGGTGGAGGGTTGCGGACGACGTGATCAAGAGTGATTGGGAGGCAGCGGGAGGCGGTAGTGGATCCAACGGCGGTAGCTGCCAGAGATAAGGAAGGAGAGCGGTGGCAGCAGTGTTGGAGATGAAGGAGGGGAAGAGGAGGGAGGGGGAGGGGAGGTGACAATGTAGGAGGCGACCACAACGGGAGAGAGGTGGAAGCTGCAATAGGCAGTCGAAGCAGGGGATGGCGACCCACATGGTAAGGGTGGGGGCGGCGGCAGTTGGGAAGAGGGAGGGGAATGGGATTAGGGTTAGAAGGGTGGTTATATATGTGAGTGGTGCAAACATCTGCACCCTTAGTTTTTTATCTAATGATCACAAAATTGACAGAAATGCTATTTTTTTACTATATGTCATATAGAAAAAAAAATAAACTACAGCTTACAGCCCAGCCTAGCCAATGCCTAGGCTTGGGTAGCAAATTAGACTCGAAATAAAACTGGGCTTTGTCCTGGCCTGGGCCAACGTTTGTTCAGATCTAAGTTAAAGGTTACATATACCCCGCGTACTTGTCAATATTGCTTAGACGCAAGTATTGTCTTAGCAGTTACATGTTCATTGCTGAAATGTGGTAGTTATTTTGTTGCAACACAAAAGATGAAAGCGGAGCTAAGTAATTAGTTAATTTTCAACATGTAAGTGCGTTTAAAAGAGCTATGGATTCCATTTAGATGGGTTTTTTTGGTCAAGATGCAAAAAAAAAAACTTGAATTTAATTATGTTTATTTTTTTGTTTGATCTTGTTAGGCTATAACCGTGAACTACCAAAGTTACATGAACACTATCAAGGTAATCCTAGCTGTGGATGACGAGCAATTCCAGGATTCGCATGAGCTTTTGGAGGACTTCACCGAGTCCCTCAGGATTATTAGAGACGTGGCTTCGGCAGCATAAAAAAGACTCCAAAAAGAAGCACCTGAAGGATCAACTGTCCATATATTCAGATTGGTTTGAAGAAAAATAGTCTGTTTGGATTTTGACCCACTTTAAACATGCACTTCTCAAATAAAGTGTATTACTCGACATTACCAATGCACTGGATGATATCTCCAATGTTGGATCATGGTGGTGAAAAACAAATATTTGAAGTGTACCAGTCGATTTGTATTATGGCAAGTACTTGTTCAATGTATTTCTAAAAGATTATCAGACATTAATGTTTAAAAGGGAGAAAGTTAATATTGATATATGTTTAACGCTTATAATTGTGGCACTCAGTTCTAATCATGTATGCAAGTACTGGTGCAATGTAATAATTATTTTAAAAAACACAAAAAAAAACCAAGTTCATGGTGGTGAAAAACAAATATTTGAAGTGTACCAGTCGATTTGTATTACGGCAAGTACTTGTTCAATGTATTTCTAAAAGATTATCAGACATTAATGTTTAAAAGGGAGAAAACTAACATTGATATATGTTTAACGCTTATAATTGTGGCACTCAGTTCTAATCATGTATGCAAGTACTGGTGCAATGTAATAATTATTTTAAAAAACACAAAAAAAAACCAAGTTCATGGTGGTGAAAAACAAATATTTGAAGTGTACCAGTCGATTTGTATTACGGCAAGTACTTGTTCAATGTATTTCTAAAAGATTATCAGACATTAATGTTTAAAAGGGAGAAAACTAACATTGATATATGTTTAACGCTTATAATTGTGGCACTCAGTTCTAATCATGTATGAAAGTACTGGTGCAATGTAACCGTTATTTAAAACAACACAAAAAAAACCAAGTTCAGTTTTGCTCTTTATATATAATCTGAATGTCAGACGACTGTGACGACCCAAGTTGCCACAAGAGCATTTCGTCATAACTTGGCATAATGGGGTGAGAGAGGCTCGAACTCTCGACCTCAGGATCACTCAACAAGCTATGAGACCTACGCGCTAGCCAACTGCGCCACCACCCCGCTGGTGTGTGACATTTGAACTAATAAATTAATATATATCTTTAAAGTCATGACCAAAGCAGAATAGCTACTTTCCATATACACTGGTACGTATGACAAAAACCAACGTCGTATCATCCAGCAAATACATCAAAGAGCACTTAACTTCTATGTCGCTTAATTATCAACACATATTGGTTTATATGTGGCACATATGAGATTGGGAACACTTGCAGAATGTTTTCTACCATCGATGAAAATGGCCTTGATCTAGTGCGTATGTGTACATCACAGTACATGCGGAAACAATGGGATGCAGACAACCTGATTGACCAATTAGAACATGGTCACAATCATTTGATGCAATGGAAGAAATGAAGAAAGGAACCCCATTCAACCAATATTTCCGTGATTGCTTGTCGACGTTGCTTGCTGGGGCGCAGGCTTGTGCAGCAGCATTCGCAGTTCTGCGTACAACAGAAAACATAAAAACTCCTCCGGATCTTTCAAGATGGCAGCTCTAACTGCTCTTTCGGTCTCTCTTCTTCCGCACAATGCTAGCTAGCTAACATAGCCTGAGAACCAGTCCCTCTTTTCCCTTTCATGCACTGCGGTCACCCTCTGTTGTGATTGCCTGCTCGGCCCGTTCTTTTTTGCTTTTTAGCTTGTTTTTTGTTTTTACTTCTTTCAGCAACCACTAAGCCGCAGCTAAAAAAGCAGATCTCTTAAGTGGCATATAAAAGACAAAATTACCCAGGGTGAAACCAGCGGGTGGCTTAGTAAGACTTAAGCCTCACCTTCTCCTGATGGCAACCAACAAACAAAGCAAAAGCGATTTTGCATATTTATTTATTGCCCTCACATTACTTGCTGCCTGCCATTTTGCTTGAGCAAAGCAAAGCAAATTAAAAATCTTCCGTCATTGGTAACAATCAACAACTCACTTTTAGTAATGCTTGCCATTTTGCTTGCTGCTTGCTTACTTCTTACCCTTTTCTCCACTCTAAGTGTTTTCGTTGCTCGAGAGCAAAAGTTACTGTTACTTTTCATGACACGATTCCTTCCTAGTTTGCCAGAACCAAATCAAAATTATGATAAACTTATTCTAAAAACTGTGCTGTCCAGCCATATCAATAGATATCACCCACAAAAACAACACCACTGCATATTGTCTCCTTTATCATATTCTATACTGTCTCCTCCGGCAAACCTTCCAATGACCCATTCTCTGCCATCCAAATTCTGAATCAAGTGGTTCAAAATTTTAAATTTATTTAAATTCATAATATACTTCCGAGTACCTATTTTATTCTTTTTTATTTCATTTGATTTTATTTTGTTTGGACTGCTTTTCACGTGTAGACTATGATGCTTTCAAGTATGATTTCGCTGATGTTTCTTATCATTAGTATGTTTTGAGCCCCCTTTATTTTTTGTTCTATCTTCGCCACTGCTTGTGTTCATGTCTAAACGCCATCCTATTTCCCATACCTATTCCATTGGTCGCGAACCAGACGGCCAGTTTACAATAATGATTGAATCATCACCAAGCGGCAGGCATATGAGCGTAATCTCAGCTCAAACTTTCAAACTTCGAGCTTAATCTCATTGATCTCGTTCAGTGGAGTTAGAGAAGCGAGGATTATATATATATATATATATATATATATATATATATATATATATATATATATATATATATATATATATATATATATATATATATATATATATATATATATATATATATATATATATATAGGAAAAATACTTTTACACCCGGTGTAATTACACCCACCTCTAATATACCACCTAAACGAATTTGAAATACTACTTTATCACCTTGGATATACTGCACGCTAATTATAAGATACTTTAATATGAACCATATGAAAAATTGTAAGGAAGTCCATAGTTTTTAACGTATTTTGTAAATACCTTTATATACGCATTATAAAAAGGAGTATGTCAAAAAATATACATACCACCTAGATGATCTTGAATACTGTATACTATACATACATACTCTTCACATTACGCAGATACTCCCTACATTGTCGATACGACATAGGGTGTAATTACACAGGTGTAGAAAAGAGGTTTCCTATATATATATATATATATATATATATATATATATATATATATATATATATATATATATATATATATATATATATATATATATATATCTTTTACATCTGGATATAATTATACCCACTTCTAATATATCATATAAACAAATTTAAAATACTCATTTATCATCTTAGATATACTCATGTACTAATTATAAGATACTTCAATATAAAATACATAAAAAAAATTACAAGAGAGTCTATAGTTTTTAGCGTATTTTGTAAATACCTATACACACACACGTATGTGTGGGAAAATCGTTGTTAGAATTGGACCCACGAGATAAAGGCCTATTTATTCCTAAATTTTAAAGTATAGTATAGTTATATTTGAATAAGTGAGAGGAGCAATATAAAAAATAGAGTTCTTGACATTATATAAAATATGAGACATGTGGCATAAGATGGCATAGGAAGAATTTTGCCTAAACACATACATGCATACATGTGTACGCATATTCACATCTTTTTGTGTGATTTGTGATTTGCGACTATATTATTTTTAAAAGCCGCAATATACAAGCTGTCGTCGTAAATCATAAATTAAAATAAAAAAGAATAGACCAATTATATTGATGTACGATTAACATCAGTACATCGATTCCAAAAGCTCTCCCGAAAAATGTAAAGGAAAAAAAGGCGTCGTAAATATAAGCGTCAGTATCAGATGAGTGGGTTAATCAAAATGATTTTCCCAAGCAAAGAAAAGAAAAAAAAAAGAAGAAAATGGCAGAAAGAGCTGCGACGCCACCGCACCGAACGTTCCAAAATTTTCCAATTCCATGTGCTTCTCCCCCCTGACACCTCACCCCCGAAACCCCACCATCCACAACACACACAGCAAACCATGGACGCCGGCGCCGTGCGGCCATCGCCTCCGTCGGCAGCCGCGGCGGCGGCCGCGGGCGCATCCGGCGCGGAAGAGCCCCGTGACGCGCGGGTGGTGCGGGAGCTCCTCCGGTCGATGGGGCTCGGCGAGGGCGACTACGAGCCGCGCGTCGTGCACCAGTTCCTGGACCTGGCCTACCGCTACGTCGGTGACGTGCTCGGCGACGCCCAGGTCTACGCCGACCACGCAGGCAAGGCCCAGCTTGACGCTGACGACGTCAGCCTCGCCATCCAGGCCAAGGTCAACTTCTCCTTCTCCCAGCCGCCGCCCCGCGAGGTACGTTCCAATCCCACCTAAAATCCGAGCATACCTTCTTTAAATTCTGCGAAATATTCGGTTTCTTAGTTTCCTTCTGGATTTCCTGCGCCAAAATCGCAGCTTTCGCCATGGATTGGTGTTCCCCTTCCGAGTCCAAGAACCCTAGTTGGTTTATTTGCTTTAGCTTTCGCTGGATTAGTGGGCGATAACCCGACTGTGCTAGTGCTATACATTTTTGGGTAATACTGATGAATTCCCTTTTGTCAAATCTCACTCTGGTGCTGGGGTTGCATCTGCGTAGATTGCGTGAGAACTGTGGACGCTATTCAGGGAATTCTATTAATGAAGTTCTTGCTCGTTGAGAGTTGAGATCCTCTTGTTTAGTTCATGGTTGCACCTGCTTTGACTATTAACTGCAGAAGTTTGGGCGGATCGATACGTGGTTGTTTTGTATCATGCGGTCTAACGAATTCCTTGGCAATGCGATCAGGCTTTCCAAATCCGAAGCCTACTGCTCCAAAATTCCTTGGTTCCTTTCCAAGATAAACTGCCCTTAGATAGTTGTTGCCTGTTGATGTATTGACCCCGCACTGCCCTGCCCTGTAGTTCAACTCTAGTTATCTCAGTGGAAGGACAGCTGTTACTGATGCGCTGCATAGTGGAGTATGCTTTTTAAAAAAATTGGAAAAACAGTACGGGAGGCCTGCTGTTGATAGTTTTGATCATTTGCCCCATACATAAAATTGCAAATTGATGATTTTCCCCATTTGTCTTAAATATTGATATAACCCACATGTCAATGAGACATCATGGGGCAAATCATCAATTGCAATGAAGGGTGTGACAGATGTTCAATTATTCCTTATATAAAAAACATAAGGGAAGTTATCTACTATACTTATTATATAAAATTGGGAAACACTAGGGGAGGTCCCTACTGCGAATAATTATATAGACAAATAAGGGAAGTTATCTACTATGTTTTTTTTTTAAAAAAATGCAAAAACAGTAGGGGAGGCCAGTACCGCATATAATTATATAAACAAATAACAGTTATGTACAGTAAGGAATAGATATACAAAGGCCGAAAGGCTAAAAAATGCCTAAGATAGCCAGGATTGAATGCCAGATTTAATAACTTCCTTTGCTTGATGGATAACCAGAGCAAACTCCTGAAGAAGTTCATGCTTCCAGTTCAAAGTGGAGTTTGGAATATTTTCAAAGATCTACTTGTTTTGCATGCACCAGTGTGGCAGCATCACATCCCGATGAAGAACATAGCGAATAGTGGTGGGTAACACGTGGTCTTGGCTCTGGGCCTCGCTGGCCCGGAGTTGTGATGGGGATGACAGAGAGGGAAGTGCACAGGGATTGAGGTGCGCATGGGGAAGGGGTAGAGAGAAATAGAGGTAGGGGATAGATGATAACTTCTTTCTGAATTCTCAAGCGAGCCGCCTCAGCTCTTATAGAGAGACAGGACTTCCTAACAATAGAATGTAATCTGTTATCTTTCTCTGTAACTTCATAACAAGAGTATCTGATCTCTTATCGTTAAGCAAACCACTAAGCAACGATTTGAAAGGGAAACTTATCTAATCCTGGGAACTAGGCACAGCTGCTGCACGATGGTCATCATTGCGGGTGCATCGGCTATATTGCGGGCCCCACATGACAGCCAGATAGCTCAGTATCCCAGGACTATGATCTTCATAGAGAATGCTTTTGGCAGGTTCACCTTAACTTGCTGGAGTATGTCAGTCAGAGACAGATTAGAGTTATGGAAGATACCATGCTTTGACCTACAGATGTGGCTATAAAGGCAATACCAGAATAGATGGTAAGACGATTCAGAGTAGAGTATGTTGATTTGTCTATATCCATATTTGGAACTATTCTTAAATAAATGTTTGACTTGACAAGGGGAGCATATCGTGTAGGAACTACCCTTAAATTAGGAGAATGAGAATGAAAAATCAGCTGCTATGTCAAGTTTGAATGGTGTAGATTAAACTGGATTGTCTATATCACTAGAACGTGGGAGGGCATAAGAGTAAAGTTATTGTGCTAAAGTGAATAACTCAGGGGCTCTTTTGAAAAATAAGTGTCTTTTGGTGTTTGATGGGAGCCATCTATATTCAATCCAATATCTCAGATTATAGTTCTCATTCTCCTATTTTAAGACTAGTTCTCATTTGATATGTTCTCAAATATCAACCAGTGTATACCCATTTAGTTGCATTCTGAATTTCTGATAGATGTGTATTACACCAATACTGATGCTAGAAGCATCGAATCTTGATTATAAATATACCCATGCTTCGAAGAATCTGCTGCCTCATAATATGCTGATTTCTTTGTATCCCATCTTTCCCACTTTTATTTATTAATCAACACTGGACTTTTACTAGTGTATCCACCTTACTTATTGAGTTGCATCCTGATAGATGTGGATTATAACTAGATTGGTGCTGAAAGCATTTAGTTTCGAACTTTCTATTAAGAAATGGTTTGGCCTTTGGTGCTTTTCTTATAGTTATGATTAGAATTGCTACTTTAATATTTTGACTCCTGTGGTTATGATTTGAAGTGCTTGTTTAATGTTTTGTCATATCCCTGAAAATTCAAGTTGACCTAAAATTCTCTGTATAATACATATGCACAGAAGCGTTCTGCTATAGGCTGACAAATCATTTTCTCTTTTGACAGGTTCTCCTTGAGCTGGCACGTAGCCGAAACAAAATCCCACTGCCCAAGTCTATTGCTCCACCTGGCTCGATTCCTCTGCCGCCTGAGCAGGACACACTGTTGAGCCAAAACTACCAACTCCTACCACCGTTGAAGCCACCGCCTCAAGTTGAGGAAACAGAAGATAACGAGGGAGCCAACGTATACCCTGCCAACCCTAATCCAAACTACTCTCAGGATCAGAGGGGTAACGAGCAACAGCAGCCTCTGCAGCATACTCAGAGCCAGAGGGTTTCTTTCCAACTCAATGCTGTGGCTGCCGCAGCTGCAAAACGTCCTCGAATGACCATGGAGCAATTGAACATGGGCTAACTGTTCGTGGTTGGCCGGTTCGTAGTTCTTCTTCCTCATCCTGCAAATCTGCTGAGCCATGCATTGTCCAACAAAAGCTAGCTGGGATTGTTCTTAGTGACAAGCGCCCTCCTATGTTACCACGAAATGTGAAACTTCAAATAGCGCAAGCTTAATTTGTGCCTATGAGAACATATAGGTAAGGAACGGCTGTGCAAGAGGTGTATGTTGTACCTGTTCATTGCAGGTTAATTTGTTTCTCGTTGTCAGTGTTATTTGATTCTCGCTATCACCGTTATCTGATATCTTGTTTGAAATGGCCAATTTCGCACTGTTAATTATAGGAAACCTTTCCATTGGTCCCGGAAAACTACGTGGATTTCCTACCATCCAAAGGGACCCTCGCTGATTTGTCAAATAACAGTATAGTTACCATTATTTTGATTTGAGGAAAGTGCAGCAGTAAGGTGGTGCTTGGTTTGTTGCCACACATGGGCTAGGCATGTTTGACTTTGTTCCGTTAGTATTTGGTTCTTCGTCAGACTTGTGGCGGACCATAATTTCCTAGCCATGTACCTTACATGTCGTAGACAGGGGGTGTTTGGTTCATGTCAAACTTTGTCTCGACTAAGTTATCAAACTTTGTCTCAACTAAGTTATTCAAGTTTGACTTTTTATAGCAAATGTTTGGTTCTGAGGCACAAGGCACAGTTGTGCTGTCTCTAAGATACCATCATACCAATCCGCTTCGGTTTGCTTCAACCACCACCACACACACACGCTTAGGAACATCAAGATACTGCGCAAGTTCAAGCGAGTAAGTTTCATCCAGATGTGAAATTTACTACAGCAAGGAAATCCATAATCCAGGACTCCAAAATATTACATTTGGTACACCATACATCCATGACTTGCTAGGCTTTCGCCGCACATACATGAGTGCTTTCATCCATGTTTCTACTAGGAAACTGCAAGGCTCGACTCAAGAAAATACCAATGCTGTGAACCAAAGTCAATGAAAATCAATTTTACACGAGCGGTAGCAGCTCCAAACCCAAGGAAGCTGACACAATCAAGGGCCCAAAAGTCAATTCATTTCTATTCCTTTTTACTGCTACAAACCAGGTAGGTCATGTTCTTTTGAGCTTTTCACTTATCTGAAAGTTGAAATAAACGGAGCAGCTTCTTAAAACGGATTCTTCAAATAGCTTCTCGAGCTCAAAACCATATACGCCGTTCGCTGCTGCCTCAAAATAGCGTAGATGAAAGTCATCAGTCACATCCCAAAAGAACAAGGCCGTAGCAAATGGGCTTTTGATATTATTTTTATGCAATGAGGGTGTTTTACGCTTTCTTTCTCATGCTTTAACTTTGGCAACAGGCGCGTTTTTATGCTCCATTGGTATGCTTTAGTTACTAAAAATTCTGATACAAGCTGCTCGATTTTCTCAACGTAGGATTAATGATAACTTGCATGAATAATTGATGAATCGTAGCTAATCCCTTGCTGCCAATGCAATGGGCTTGCAACTCTTTAATTCTTCTAATCACACGCATGATGTTCGACCTGTCAATTCCTAGTGGAAAGATAGAACATCTTTAGAACATCCAATTCCCCCTCTGAACATCTTTAGAACATCCAATTCCCCCTCTGTGCCAATCAACTACAAAGAATAGGTGCATGACCTAGATAATGGTGAGACCCTCATTACAGGAGTAGCTAAAAGGTTAAACATAAATATGTATTTTAATTTATAATGTTGAGTCTCAATTACATGGACATTTACAATAGCTTATATAGCCTCCTAAGACACCTAAAACAAGAAACAAACTCTTTACATAACTAGGACTCAAATAAACATTTTGCCATCAGTTTTGTCTTTGCAATAGTGTCACACATAGATAGAATCTAAAGCTTACACTTGATTCCTTGTGTAGGCCTTGAAGTTAGCTTTCCAACACGTATAAGAACTCCCATATCCGACTTCGTATGCAAAAAAATATAGCCTTTTTAAGCTGGGCTGTGCAGGCTACTCCGAACCAAGACCAAATTGTAAACATCTTCTCATATATTTTATTCCCCTGCTTGGGACGCATCCAATCTATGAGAAACAAAGAATTTGTAGCCTTCCAAACATATTTAAAGACGTGGAAAAGCAGGAGATCACACAAAGGTGCCTTATAAGCCGCATGCTCTTCATATTTGGTAACTTGCGTGCATCGTCACGGACTGCCTATGCAATGTGCACTTCAATTATCATAGCTTTTTGTAGAAAACTCCAATCAAGCTTTGTTTGATCTGTTAGAATTTGGAAAGTAGACTTAATAAAATTTCTAAATATGTATTTTGTTCGCTATGACAACCTCATAATTGGTGCTAAAATCTTTATGAACTTCGTGGATAGAACTGCGAGCATCAAAATTTGAGTGATCTTGTCCACTCCTCTTGAGCTGACCTCCCTCTCTAACCCAAATAGGTGTATATACACTGCATGTCCTCATCATTCTCCCTCCCTTCAAAATGAGTTGTCCTCGACTCATGCTAATTGTTGGAGCTACGGGTCGATGACAAAGATGACGACGATCACAATGACAAACACACACAACCAGAAAACTAAAAAAAAAATTATAGACACAATGACACTAACCGATAACTATGAATTCGGTTTACAATTTAGATACAACTCCATCTAATGAAAACCAAAACCAGCAATCGATAGGATGTAAATGAGCAATCTCACCATACCCTACCCTAAACCATTGATGTTTGACCAACACTAATATAGAATTGAAACCCTACTATGCAAAACAAATTTGTGGGATACAAAATCCTACCGAGCGAATGAAGCTCTGATACAAGGATGATACAGGGTGCCCAATCTTCTCGACGTAGGATTGATAATAACTTTATCCAATCTTCTTGACATAGGATCGATGATAACTTACTTGAAAACTCAATGAATCATAGCTGATCCCTCGCTGCCAGATGCAATAGGCTTGCAACTCTTTAATTGCATGAAAAAGTTACCTACCATCTACCCATGGGGTGGCAGGGCTGGTGCCGTCTAGCCATGGGGCGGTAGACTGCCTGCCGTCCGATGGTGGGGCGGTAGGTAGCCTGTTGCTCGGTGGCGGGGCGGCAGGCGGACGTGTTGCCTCTCTAGTGTTGCCGTTCGACTACCGAAAGGTAAAAATGTTATTTTTATAAATACATGGTGCATATAATTATTTTCGTAATTATGATCATAAATAGTGTTAAATATACCAAAAAAATCATGTACTACTAGTATATCCATACCGGGTTCACAGCAGTCAAATCGGCAGTAGCTGTGCCTTGCCAGCGTTTGTACTTGAGCTCTTGCTGTGCGTGCCTTCAACCTTTTGCTCTCTTGTTGGGAGACTTTTGGACATTAGCTGTATTGGTGGATTTCAGGTAATCGCTTCATGCTATATGATTATCCTTAGAGGGTATTTGCTGATTTATTTTTTACTATAATTAAATTAGTTTATTTAGTATAATTAAATTTAAAAAATTTAAAAATAAAAAAAATATGTTAACCCATCACGGACAATACAAAGAAAAACGAGAAAAAAAACCAAAAAAAGTCAAAAAAAAACTAAAAAAATCAAAAAAAAGATGAAATTATTGAATAGTAAAAAAAAAAAGTAGAACCAGCCTTATAGCATCTACTTCCAATACGGGAATTTTGCAGAATTCACACAGGAGCAGCCCCATGCAAAGATTCATGAAAAAATTATGTGGATTCCAACAAGAAGGGCCTCGCTGATTTGTCAAATAACACCAACAAGAGAATCTTAACCATGATTGATGTGCCTCTTGTTGTTGTAAACTCTGGATCTAAGCACACGATGCTTTTTGTGCATATGGCAACCATAAGCAATTATGGTATGGTATTACTCTTAATGTGTACATGCCAAACACTTTTAAACCAATAAACTCTTCCAAAAATGTAGCGGAGATCGACCTTAATTAATTTGTACAAAAATGGACATCGCCAATTACACCATCGATCGTTTCCCATCCACCGGCCGGACGTCCAGCTCCGGCGGCCGGTGTTCACGGACCTAATCTGCCATGCCATGCACACACGACCAAAGCTTGTAAGGTGCGTTCCGTAGACCGATCGAGTCCACAGCCCGCCACCTCCGTACAGGGTGATCAGTCGCCACCAAATCCCGACGTACGGTCGTGATCAACCCATCACAGCGATCCCATGCATGTGTAGACCAGTTCCACGGGGTCAGCCGCTACGCCGGCCGCCACAGCGAGCAGAACGACACCGGCTGCCCCTTCCACCGGAGCGCCACCGCGCCGCCGCCGCGTGCCGCCGCTGCAGTAGACAACTCCCACCCGCCGTCGTACTTCCTTAGCAGCGACTTGGACGACTCCACCGCCTCGTCCCCGAACGCCGCCTCCTCGAACCCCGCCGCCGCCATGCGCTCCCGCCACCCCTCCCTCCCCTCCCCGGCCTCGTCCGCTGCGACGGCCGTCCCCGCCTCGGCCTCGAGAAGCCGCCTCTCGTCCCCGTCCCTCCCCTTGAACGCCGCGGACGTCGACTCCAGAAAAAGCCACATCAGCTCCAGCCTCGCCGCGAACTCCCCCGCCGCGCTGCCGTCACCTCTGGCGTCCAGCTCCGAGAGAACCACCAGATCAGGGTTGAGTCCTCTGACCTTCCGGAGGATGTCTGTTCGCTCCTCGGAGGCGACGTGGCCCAGCCGGAACTGGAGGCAGATGATGAGCGCCTCGCCGGGAGTGCAGAAGCCATGCACGGAGTCTAGGGAGGCTGCGCGGCCGATGTCGAGCTCGAGGTTGATGGACTTGGCGTACCGGAGGAGGTGCGGCGAGAAATCGTACCCTGGGGGCGACGCCGAGAAGGGCACCGGCGGGGTGGCCGTGGGACCCGCGACGGTGAGGCGGACGGAGGGCGGCGCGCGCCCTCCGGGCAGGCGGGTGAGGACTCCAGCAGCGTCGGCCACTGCACGCCGTGCGACACGCCGAGGTCGACGACGTGGAGCGGCCGGGGCGCCGCGCCCCCGCGCGTCGAGGCCTGCGCGATGGCGGCGTTGGCCAGCGCGTTGGGGAGCGCGAACCACGGGCTGACCTCGTGGAACTTGATGAGGGCCACGCGGAACAGCCGCGGCTCGGCGCCCGCGAAAGCTGGCGTCGGGCACTCGCAGGCCGGCACCAGCACGGCAGAGGCGCCGGTGGGGCCCACCGCGGCAGGGAGTCTACGGCCGAGCGCGCGCAGCCCATACGCTGCCAGGCGGTGGTTGGCGTCGCCGGAAAAGGACGCGAGCTCACCAAGCACGTAGAACAGGTGCTGCACGCGCGACAGGTTGCCGGCCTCGACGGCGACGGCGCACGGGTTCAGCAGCTGCTCCGCCCACCTCGTGTCACGGTCGGAGCCCGCCCCGACCCCCTTGACGCCACCCTTCTTGCCGCCACCACCTGGCCTGTCCTGCTCTGCGCGGCGGCGCTGGTTGCTGCTGCTATGGCCGGACGCCCTGTGCGCCGGGGACTTTCGCTTCTTGGGTAACGGCTCCGACGGCGACGACACCGCCGGCGACGCAATGCTGGGGGAGGCGTGGGCCAGGGGCGAACTGGTCGCCGGTGGCGCCGGAGGCGACAGCGTCTGCGCCACGACGCTCCCAATGTCATCTTGCTGCGCCGCCGCCGACGGAGTAGACCACCAGCCGTAGCTGCTGCTGAGATCCAAGTCGGAGGCGAGGAAGGCGATGGAGTCCTCGAGCCAATCCAGGCCGTTGTTGCTCGTGGCGGTGGTGAGCTCCTGGTGCTCCTGCTCGTGGTAGTTCATGGCCTTCATGCATGCAAGCTCGCAAGAATTGCTCACTGTGCAAGCATATGCATAGGCATGCAAAGGCTTGGAGCTCTACTACTTGTGTTCTTCTTGGCACTGGATTGACTAGGTATTAATTGCTTCTTCATTTGGCCTTGCTTTTCTGGTGGTTGTCTAGGATTTAACGGATGGATTGGAAATGGAGGAGGAGCAGGACCAGGCATCAAAGAGGATTTTGTATGTCTTTTAGGGTTATTTTAGGGTTCTGCCCTCGTGGAACTGACATATTCCCTGCATTTTTTTGGTTGCATACGGCTCCCGTGCAATGCATTAGTATTTTTCCAGAGATTATACCTTTTTTAGGATTAACAAAGGGACCACGGAATTCTTTTCTTAACATAATACTGAGCTAGCTTGGGTGAATTGAAATAGTTTTTTTTAAAAAAAAGATGAATTGAAATAGTTAAACTCAAAACTTCCTGTATGCTTCTGAAATATTCTGGCCAAGCCTTGCTCCGATGATGAAGAGCAAATCATAATGTAACAATATATAGAGGACCATGGGTGAAATTTCTTGAATCAAATGTTTCCGAGAATTCGTTTTCATTAAATTGGTGCTGTTCAAGAAATTCCCTTTTTTTATTGATTTGTAAGCTTAACCTTTTAGCTCCCTCACTGTGGTAGAAAGTATAAACTTTTATCTGATATAACTAATGCATTGAACTCGACACAAATGTTGCAATTTTACCAGATATTGCTTTGAAATATTCAGACTGCAAGGAACAGAACAAAGCTGCCATTGCCCCATCGGATGACCTCTGAGATGTGCGGCTGTCACAGCATTTTGGTACAAAAATGAACAGTTTGGTTGGAAGGCGACAACAGGGATGGCTGCTAGTTGTTAGTTGGTATGCCTATGTTACCTTGTTCCTTGGATCCACACTAAATCTCAAATGATTGGCATCCAAATGACACCATCACAAGTGCATGTGGGGTGTTGTGGGGACAACAGCAATTCCCTGCATATTTGGTGCATAGTTGCATACTGCTTGCATTGCTGCTGCCTTCAGCAATTCCTCTTTCTTTAGTTCTTGATGACAGGCAGGCTGAGCTCAATTCGGGCTATCAGCTGTCGACAAATGTCCGTCCGAAAAATGATGATGCGCATTCTAGAATGATTCTCACCGTATTCTTGTTAATTAGTGATGTCTAGGACCGGAATAAAAGTATAATGCACTTTTCAGCACTGTGATCAGTACGCTAAAAATCGCTTTCTTCTGATTATTATGCGAATAAACTAAAGTGCATTTGCAGACTTCAAATTGCAATTTCTTCTAATTGCTATGCAAGTGCAAACGAGTTTAAACTTCTCAAGTAACTCTTGTGCATCAGGAGAGGTCACAGCTCGACTCTTAGTGTTCGCAAAAGATATGAGATCCTTGTAAGAAGCACAAATATAAGAAAGTGGACAAAAAGTCACTTTCTTCCACACAACTCCACTGCTTATTTTATTCAAGTGTGAAATTGTGTAGATGGTGATGGTAAAATTGTCATCAGAGACATACACAAGCAGTACTGCAATACTATTTAGACGGCAGTATGGCTTTTATATTGCTGCATCCTAGACATATCTTACTCCAATCCAACAGCCCTGTGTTTTTAAGACACTGGATAGTTGATACTATACTGTAATACAGAACTTACTTTGTTGTATTTTGATAGATACAATGATGCCTATTACTCTAAGCCAGCAGTTTTATCCGTAGGCACCAGTCCAATTCCCTTCTTATCATGAACACAGATTTCCACACTGATGCTATCCTCTCCAACTTCTTAATAAGCTTGCAGATGCCATCTCCAAATATGTTACCAGATAGAGTCATGTCTAGTGACTAGTGAGGAAAAGATATATTGCTTTATAACTAAGTTCTGATGATAAGAATCGTTAAGAGCACTGTGCTGAAACAAGCTGTTAATTCTTCTGCAGCTTTCAGTGGATTCACTTCTCTCTCTCTCTCCCCCTCTCTAACTTCCACTCGGGGGGTTGCTGGCCTATCAATACTCATTTAATCACGTTGTGATTAATTAGCCACTCCACTATGCTAGTGATTGACCTGTTTTGAATTTTTGAGAGGCTTCTCTGATTCTAGTTTCCAGAGTAAATTTTGTGATTTACCTGTTTCTGAATATTATGTGCAGGTAGACCATAAATAAACGAATGCCTGGAGTTTTCTTTTATGATTTGAAGAAGGTTGCATGAATATAATTCAGATTCTGGCAATTGTATATTATAGTAGAACATTTAACATGGTAATATTTCTTTTCCAAACTAGTTGGCAATCTTATATTGCAACTCCCAAGTGGCAAACACTTGCCACTTGCAGTTAATTAGCTAAGTGACAGTGATATCTTTGACAATAGAGTCTTGATCCATATGACCGATCATTCAGTATGCAAGCTAGGTTGTCTTAGCTTACACTGTACTTTATGTTAATCTGACTTTATCACATCTTCTGTTTCTATCAAACCTTTTTGCTGCTTCGATATGTTCAGACAGAGATGAATTCTTGCTGTATCCAAATGCGAAAAAAAAGAAGCTGTGGTAAGAACACAAGCCATCAAGAAAGGTGCATAAGGAAATTGCTTACAGCATACACCTGTGATATGGTTTCTTTAGGTCGAACTTGAATCAATTATGGCTCTATGATTAAAGAAATCATAACCTTGTCTGTACCTTAAGCACTGAGACAACATCACAGGATTAAATTAGGCCAGAGACAGTTACTGCTTTGCATTTTCTTACACTCTGCACAATCATTCATCTCATTGGAGACTTGGCAGGAAGGGAACTCCACATGATAGAACCACATCTATGAATTCTTAATCAAACCTTCTTAATGAATAAAACGCGTATCTCCTGCGTTTTCAAGAAAAAAAAAATTCTCAATCAAACACAAAACAAGCCTCATATACTAGAGCCCACGTTGCGTTGGACTAATGGGAAGCTGGCACATAAGACATGAGCTCAAAGTAAGCATCAAACTAAAGTATTGGAGATTCTCGGCGTGACGTAGCGGTGCAGGAATATACCCCCATCAAATCCCTTGCAACCACATATTAAAAATGAAATTTGGTTTCAGACCAGCAAAATCTTATATTTTGAGGTTGGTGATGCGGATGTGCGCATTGTTTATTGAGTATTTGAGTCCACTCCACAAGTATCTGAAAGAGGAAAGAGCTGGTACTTTCCCTCCCCATCACTCGGATCAAACTTGTTTTGAAAACCTACAAATTGCAGCATTTGTCGCAATTGGTGACATGTAGTGAGTTCAGGCCAGGGGTAGTAGTACCCTTCTTCGCGAAGTACAGAAAGAGATTGAAAGGAACACATAAGATTGTACTGATGAAACTGGAACCAAATTAACAGGCCTGATGAACAAGCTTCTAAGACAAATAATCGTTAGAGTTTAGTTTTCTCACTGAACATAATATTTTGTTGGAACAGTTCAACATGGGGAGGGAGTGACATCACCTTGTAGCAAAACGAAGTACGGAGTTTGCGAGTAGCTGTCCTCAGTCCTCACAACTCACATTATATTGCCTCTTGGCTCTTGGAATTAGATATGTTTCTCTCTCACTTCATACACTGATACACATCAGTTTGCACAGGTCAGCAACACCAGTTTTTATTTTTTCCTTTTTTTTGTTCTGGCTGATGAGATACGTCAGTTGAGATCAGAAGGTTAGCTGGGGTCGGCGGCCCATGAAACCGACGGAAATCATTACTCACGAAGGCTGACGACACGCTTGTGAAGAAGGTCAGACTAGTTCTGAATGGGTGAAAACAAAGTCGTTGGCATTGTTCCCACCCAAAGTGACCTGATCATCTTCACATGAGTCGTAAACATTTCAGTGCTTCTTCCTGCAGTGCTCTTGATAACCAACTCATGAGCTAGCGGCTCGTCTTTCTGCTATTAATCAATCAATCAACAAATCCTGTTTCTTGAATGATCCTTGTGCAACTTGTTGTTTTGATCATTACTGTGGGGCTAGCTGTTGACGCACGGCGGCACGGGCATAAACATCAAGACAAGTCATTTTCGGCATCGCATCTTCGGGAGTCGTTGTCCTGCAGAAAGGCTCTGAATAGCCTAATCATACTTGCAGGAGTGTGTAAGCAATTAAGCATGGCCAGTGATGTAGTAAACTGAAACCAAATTGTTCCTGTTTCAACCCAAACCATTTAGCTCGCAAATGATTAAGAATAAATTCACCACATGGTGGTGATTTTTTGAGACTTGAGAATTCAAGATCTTTTGAGACCTGAGCAGTTAAGCAATGAGGTACTCAAAACTATGGAAGGAGCAAGAATAGGTTTCAAGAGCAACTGACACTTGAGCATTCTGGAATCAGGATACACATGGTTTTATAGGGAAAGTAGTATAGGAAGCAGGTTGTGGTGACATGCTCATCCTCAATTAGGGGTGCAAACGGATCGGATACGGACGGGTATTGCTCATTCCGTATCTGTTTCCATATTTTTTATCGGAGTCGGAATCAGACACGGATAGTACCGGATACGAATACGAGTACGGATATTCTCGGTCACGAATATGGAGCGAATACAGAACGCTCCGAATACGGTTAGTCTCGGTCACGAATATTTAATCGGATAATGCGCATAAACAAAAATCATATATATCACATGTGTAAGGATGAATCACCATAGTACATATCCATAATGGAACTACATTAGTAGCTTAACAAGCAAATTTCACATGATGAAATGGACAAGTTAAGCAACCAGTAAATTTTAGTTAGCAAAGTAGCATGTAAATGATAGAGACTAGTTAAACAAATAATAGCTAACTAGCTACATACCATCACATTATTTTGGTCATAGCAGATGATTTATGATATATTTGAAGATGAGACCTTATCCATTGCATAGGTTTTGAAATAAGCTTTCCAACGAGTACAAGAACATTCAAATCGGACTCTGCTTGTGAAAGTTATGACCTTTTTAGTAAGTGCTTGTTGGGCTGTTCCGAATCGAATCCGAATTTAGTTCTGAGTTGAATCCGAATTTGAATCCGGTAACTATCCGAAAAAATATCCGGTAACTATCCAAAAAATTATCTGGATAGTTCCGTATCCGTCGGATAATGTTTGTTCCGAATCCGTTTTCGTATCCGGCAAAAAATATCCGAATCCGTATCCGTATCCGACAAAACATCCGGATATCCGAAAATTTGCTCCGAATTCTATCCGAATTAAAACGGACGGATGGACGATCGAAAAATATCCGCTCCGTTTGCACCCCTATCCTCAATGGACAAGGTACGAGATCGAAAATCGACCGCCCTTGCTCGACACTTGAGTCTCGAGAGAGATGATCTGTCTGAAAGGTAAAAGAAACCACAATGCTAATAAATCATGACTCGGTTGGGGGCGCTCGTTTTAGCGATAGCTTTTGGCTGAAATTTCACTGTAGCTGGCTTTTTTTACTGTAGCTGATTTGGCTTTTTGGGCATAATTAATTTTAAAAAATGTAAAAATAGAAAAAACATGTTAACCCATTAGGGACAATACAAAGGAACACGGGAAAAAAAGAAAATACAAAAAAGCCTAAAATATCTACAAAAATTCAGAAAAAGACGAAATACTGAATAGTGAAAAAAAGCAGAAACTAGAAGCAGAAGCCGAAAAAATGCCGAAACGAGCGGGACCAGAAAAAGTACCAAACCTCTTTGAAGGCTTAATTTACACGTCAATCTCAACCAGCTGATTTTTTTTAGCGGAAGGAAGGGTTATATTCCGTAATAATGTTCAGTGGTACAAAGAAAATACCAGGAGGATACAAATACCACACATGGTGACCAACATCAAGAGCTACTACTACCTTGCTAAATTATGAGCTTCAAAATTGGATTCCCTATAAATGCTAAATCAAAGACAACAAAAGATGCCGCCTGATACAATCCATTGTTGCTCTTGCAAATAGCACTCACCACTCCTTCAGCTCCCATCTGAGACATCACTCCATCAGTGCAGGACCAGATGGCATCAGAGGGGGTGAATGGTGCCTTCTTAAAATTTTCTCCCAAGTATTCAAGATTGTATTCTCACACAACTACAAAGTTGTACAAAATAGAATTTTCATCCAAAACTCAAGCTAAATAGCTCAAAAACATAAAACCTCAAAGCAACCATTTTTTGACAGTCTAATCGGTGTAGAAATGGTGATTTGATCGGTCCCAAGTGGTCTGACCGGTGCTTTAAGGGCGATCTGACCGCTACTATAGTAAAATCAAGTACTGAATAGTATTTTCAGCCTGATTTCAAATCCGAAAATCGATGAAACTTTTGATCCGTAGATTCAAAAAATATGAGATTTTGTAGGGATCTTCTTTAGGCTACCAAGAATCTATTCCAATAAAACGATCATGAAAATCATGGTCAAAATTGAGATCTTTTTCAGTTTAAAGGAAAGGTGCATCGAAATCGAACCAAAATCAAAATCGATGAATATAACTTACTCGTGGGTAGATGATGACCAAGATGGGTCTAGATATATTCCCACATATCCCTGCAAGCAATAACACAAAAGAAATCACGTTAAAAACACTCGGATCAAGAAATCAAACTTTGAGGTCAAATCAAGCAAAACCGAGTTTTCTTGGTAAACTTCCTATCAAAGTGTCTAGATAGGTAAAGATAGATACTCAGAAGTTATCTCTATCTCTTACACGTTCTTGACACAATAAGATCAAGAAAAGGGAAGAGAAGAGATTAAAACCAACTAAATCAAAAGCAAATCAATCAAAACCTAAGGAATTCATAGAGATGATCAAAAATTGATATATTGGTTACTTGAGGAGATAAATTTTACAGCCACTCCACTTTAGAAGATAGAGAGCACACAACGCACTCAACTCTCAAACCCTAACTTTAGACATAAGAGCTCAATAGAGATGGGTTAGATGGTTAACACAAGTCTCCATCCTAATCCCTTTATATAGGTAGACTAACCAGCCACACCTAATCCTTAGTGGTTACTATCTATTTAGCATAATGGGGGAAAACCAATAATTCCACACACATGAGTTTTACTCACATATATTCACTTATACACGTTTTTCCAAATGCATAAGTCTGAATCTGCTAAGTCCTTTACATTTGATCCAACTTGATCAAACTAGCTTCTCCTTGACCTAAACCACTCTCCAAGCGCCACTCATGCGCCACGGTTTTGATACAAGACAGATTCTGGTATTTTGACCAAACTTACAAAAATACCCTTTTTTGACTGAATCTTCATCTACCATTGCAAGCAATCGGCATGCTTGCTATGTGTAGGTTTATCATTGGCTTTTCACGTGCTGGCAAGTATCTCCTCCTCTGGTTTCACCGACCACGCTCACTTGGACCAACCAAGCCACAAAGTGCAAACTCATCGCTCGAACTCGCTTCAATATTTCTTGCATTTCTTATGCCATGCTTGAGCTCACCATCTCACCTGGTATCCTTGATCATTTTCGGCCTCAGCTCCTCCTTAAGCGTAGCCTCGATCATCGTCGTTGACCGTGGTGACTCCCAGCATCCCTGCACATCCAAAGACAAAGAATCGTTTTCGGACATAATAACTTATCCTACGTTAGCGAAAATATGTATCATACAACCTTAATGCAATGACCCTAGTCACTCAAACTCCCTCCATGACTCAAATTCCAAAATTCTCAATTTCTGCAGAATTTGCAATCTTTTGCAAAAATAAACAACCACTCCAGAAATATTGCAATAGTTCACCACAACATTAAATAAGACATTCTCACATGGTTCTTCAATCAGCATTAATTTTAGCAAATCCTCCTAACGGTGCTATCCACTTCTTCGATTTAACCAGGAACTTATTCGTCATGATTTTAGCTTGTTTCATGCTCACTAGTTCCACTTCCAGCTCATTGAGGAAACTATTTATAAAGCCAAAGGTAGTTAGCGGGCTTTGAAACTCACCCTCATGTATCGCCTTTCTACGTGCTATCCAGATTGCCCACAACCTGTAACATCCTAATTTTCGGATCTTTTTTAAAGCTTTTAAAATAAAATAACAATTTACATTTTTCTCTAATTAATTAAAGCTTAACTGGAATTTTTAGAAATTAAAATATTTAATATAAATAAAATAAGTTTTAATTAATTAAAAACTATTTTATTTGGGTCCTTATGTCGTAGGGAATTTTTCTGTATTTTCATGAATTTTTTTATAGTTTATTTAAGCTCAATTTAAAATTCCAAAAAAATAAAATGACTTCCCATTGATCACCCATCATAGGAGTGCTTTTCGAAGAGCACATGTAACCCTAGAGTTCTTATTCAACCAACTACCAAGCTGCCTTGTTTCCTTTCTTGGATGACCTTCTATCTCTCCTTCATTTTACTTCTTACACCAAAGCATTGTTCACCTTCATCCAAAACCATCATGCATATGATATCATTTACTAAATTTAAATATAAATAAGTGGGGTCTAGTTTTGAAGATCACATGTAAGGAACATGATTGTTTAAACGGATCATGAAGTGAATGCTCCGTTTGAAAGATATGATTATTTGAAATTTTGGATTGCAAAAAGAAACAACTCGAACTCCATGCGCTGACGTCTTTTTGCACTGTGCTACCTTCCGGAATTATCCTAGGCTGGAAAACAAACACCCCGAATTATCTTTGTGCCCACATCAAGGAATTGGCTCAAGCCAAGGAAAATGGCCGGCCCGACATGCTAATCATGGATGGTGGGTGGACGAACCTGCATTGGGAGCAGAAATACATCTGGGGAATTTCGAGGCAAAAAAGAGTTCATGGTTTGTTTACTTATAATATGGTTGATCTTTTTTCTATCTGTAAGCCACGTTTTCCCAACCTTTGGATCAAGATTCAACCACCCCTCGTCACTCCTCTCAATTCGCATATGAACCCGCCTCCTCACCCGTAATCCTAATAGTTATGCAAAGTTTATTTCTCCATTATAGTAAATCTGTCAATAAAATATTACACATCAATTCTAATCAGAGCACATAAATTATAATTTTAATCTCTACTAAATCAAGTTGGCCAATAGCGATGATACAATATTTATATAATCTCTAAGATTCTAACTCTAAGAATTTAGACTGTTCAATGTCAATAATAAGTATAAACTAAAAAGATTAAAGAGTACAAATAGAAGTTTGACCCTCTGGTCTTGGCCAGCCGGCCCAAGCGTCGGTCGGGCATCTGTCTGTCGGTCAGTTGGTGACTCACTCAGCGGTGTCAACCGTCCAAGCCTCTACTCAAGGCCAACTGGCAAGTGGCAACCAACAAAGGCAGGCTTCCAATTCCTCAGCCACAGGCCACTCTGGTAGTCCGATCTTTGGTCTGTTGAAAATAATCTTGATTTAAAGTTAAACGAGTCTGAGACATAGTAGTATCTGTCTTCATATGTAATTCAAGTTAAAATCGAGACCAACTTGAAGTCCGAATACATATGTTAGTAAAATAGTATTAACTTATATATTAAGAAAGTTTGTAACCAGTTTTGTAATAAGCAAATAAGAGAAAAGAAAAGGTAAATAAGAGAATAGAGAAATTTAAAAATTCTCTTATATTCTCTTAATTTACTTATGATATATGTATTTTTTAAAAATAAAACTAACAATTAATATCAGAGCCTAACCCAATATTAGATCAAAGCGAGAACTAAGTGGCCGAGGAAAAATCGTCTCGCGATTTCCGTTTCAGCCCATCTCGCGCGGCGCACGTCGTTCGATCCAACGCGTCTTCGCGCAGCTCTCCTGAGGAAAATACACACACGACATGTCCTCCTCCAGCAGCTGTCCTTCGGTTCTTTAGTCAAGCACGAGAAAACCTGCAGTCGGCAGCAGCAAGACAGGAAGCCAACACTCGTCAGCTCCACGCTCGGCAGAGAAAAGACATTCCGAGGCGGATCAGCTTTGCATCTCCGAGTGCGCGATAAAGGTTGGCGCGAGGCGAAGCGCAGCAATGCACCCAGAAAAAGCTAAAGCACAGAGAGAGGCAAACGTCCGAACGAGCAGACGTCAGGCCGGAAACCAAACTGTCCAGCGAAAGACATCGTTTCGCTTCAATCCTCGATTCAAGCGAAAAGAAAACCTAGTGTTCTACACTAAATCAGAAGATAAGGTTCTATCCTTTAATCCGTAATAGAAGTTTTGTAAGTCTGAGTTCTTGATCCATACCTAAGATCATAGCACTAGTTGAAATATAAATAAATTGTTTGTCTTTTCTTATTAGCTTAAACATTTAGATGAACTAGCTGGTACATAGCACTCAGTACCTTTGGCCTGGGTCATGGTTAATTTCAACAAACATTGAGTCAGCTAGGTATTCAAAACGGTCAAAACTTTTGTAAAAAGACTATTAATATGGACTGTTGTGGCTACAGACCAAACAGAGAAAGAGAGTGTATAGTAGTGGAGAGTTAGGTGAGCAATGCCATCTTGGGTTCTCCCTAAGGCTTGTATCACGTATATATATATATCTGGTAGGGAGTGTTTTTACAATTGTACCCTTACATCCGAGTATCATTCCCAAGGCCAACTATGACATTGTACATGTTTACCTCGGGATTATTACTTCCTAACAGGCTGGCTGGGTTTAGGTAAGGGTCACCTCTACAACAGGAGTCTCTCATGGTGAAGGGTTTCACAGGCCGAAGCCATGTTACCGAGCCCTTTGGCCCCCTCCGTCCCTGCGGCCTGTGATGTTGGTGACATTTGGCGGAGATGATTTGGCACGTGAGGCTCGTCGTGGCTCCGCGAACTCGGAGCCGGGGGGCCATAGGCGGAGTCGATGTCGAAAGCGTGCGTCGATGCAGGGCGAGCTCGGCCGGGGCCGGGGCGAGTCGCATTGACCCGCGGGCCGAGGCCTCATCGATGTAGGCGAAGCACGCAGGTGCAGCAAGTTGGGACGTCGCATTGCGCTTCTCCATGGGCGGCTGTTGGGTTTCCCCGTGCAGGAGACAGCTATATGTATACCAGAGGGCTCAGAGTGTCACCCGTGTGGCCGAGATGATCTTGGTCTCGAAAATATGCCTTCTTCAGTTCATAAACATGCAGAAGAGTATCGTCATGTTGATGAACTGAAGGAGGCCTATTTTCGAGCGCAATATATGGCGACTACCGGCCGCAGCGCCGTTGCGGAGGAAGTGGGCCCCCGGGCCTCAACCAGTTGATCTCTGCTTCGTGCTGAGTACGCGGCGTCGGGTTGGTCGGTGAGGTGGCGCCTGAGGTTGGAGCCATCCCTCACAGCGTCCCCCGGCAGTGGCGGAGTCGTCTTGCTGAGCCGAAGGTATGCCATGCTCCGGGCGCGACATCAGGATGCCGCTAGGCAGGCGCGATGCGATTCGCCCGGCTGACAAGCGCGTTGTGTGCATGCTTTGACCCCGACGCCCCGGCTGGCTTTGCATCGATCAGCGTGGATTCCCGCTGACTGAGCTGCTCCACGAGCACTTTCTGCGACCTGACATCCACGGAAAGACGTTGGACACATTAGGATGCGAAATCGCGTCTTTGTGCCAAGAGTAAAGAAATATGGTGTGCAGCAGGTGACGGGGTTGTCCCGTGCCATCAAAGCGGGGGGCATCTTCTAGCGTGCCGCTCCAGCGCGCGAGCGCGTGCCAAAGTGTCGAAGCCGAAGGCGGACCCGGGTTACCCTGCGGGGACGAAGACCTTGTCGAAGGTGGAGCCAGAGTTGTTCTGCACGGATTCCCGAGCAGACGCATGGCGGGGCGCTATTGGCGTGTCGTGCGCTGTCAGTGCCTTCTCGCGCGCCCGCTGCTTGACTGGGCTCGGGCGCGACGGGCGTTGTACCCGACGCCTTGATCGTGGGAGGTGGGCGGTTCGCTCGCCGCCGCCACGCTTTACCGGTGGCGTGGGAGATGCATGGGTTTTAAATATCCCCTGCTGGGCACCACCTGCATTCTGCTCGCCTCACCTTCTAGCTTCTGGCCGCACACCCTCAATCTCCTGTCTTCTTTGCCACCTCCGTCGTCGCATAGCTCTAGAGGACGATGGCACACGACGGAGAGCGCGCTTGGGAGGCCGGTAATACAGCTGTGTTTCGGTCGTTGTCGCCACTCAAGGTGGAATACACACTCGAGGGGTGCGACTCCACGCAGGTGGACAGATGGTGGGCGGCGGTGGAGAGAGTAGCAGGTCTATGCTCCGGTGTCCTGAGCTCAACGTTGGTGACTAAAGAGACGATTGGCGGCCTCCTACGCGAAGGGAAGCTGTCGGACCCCTGGGAGGTGCGACTGCCTGCGGGCGACGAGACCGAACCGTATCCCGATGAGTCGGAGGCGATCGTGCTTGTCGCCTATTTCGAAGCCTGGTTGCGCGTTCGAGCCGCCCGACTTGTCGGGGACGTCCTGCGGACTTTCGGGCTTGAGCTGGCGCAGATAACTCTGAATGCGATAGCCCGTCTTGTCGTGTACAGCTGGGCGTTGCGCACGGAAGCGTGCTGGCCGACTACGTCACTGTTCGCCTTTCTCCACGACGCGCGGTGTGAGTCGGAGGATCGGAGAGACGGTACGTTGTCCAACTTCGGCAGCGTCGGCTTTGTCTTGCGTTTGCCGTGCGAGAAGATTTTACTTGTGGACTCAAGTCGGGCGGAGTAGGAGCCGAACTGGAGAAGGCGGTGGTTCTACCACCGTGTGGTGAGCGGTAGTGGCCTTGAATGTTCGGGGCGGCTGGTGACGTTTAACATCACGCCCGGTGCACCGATAGATGCTAAAGATGAGCGAATAGCGCGGAGGCTTGTGGGGATCACCGCCCGCTTCAACATGCGCAACCTCGCTGAGGAGTTCGTCATGTATGGCGTGGCACCACTTGCCGTCGAGTGGCGTGTGACACCTGGGAAACTTCGGCGCGACAACGTCCGCCCATCCGTGTCTTCGCTGCTGAGGCCCTCCGGTCCCCATAAGTTGTGATGGAGCTTAGCTTTCGTGTGTTGTTCATCGGGCCAGTTGTTTTATATTGTGCCCCTTGCCACTCATAGGTGCTGCCCTGAAAGACGTGGAGCGTGCGGTGGACGCGTTCCTCGGACCGTATACGGCTAGGGAACACACCCTGCGCGTAGCTGTGACCGTGGAGGCAGGTCTGGGGCGGTTGAACCGTGTGTGCGAAGCCTTGGACATTAGAGTGCCAGAGCGCGCTGTTCCAGCCCCAAGCCCACCTCTCCACAATTCCACGGGAAGGAGTACCAGCCGGCACGGCCCGACTTCGCAAGCATACCGACTCGGAGGTAGGTGCGGATGCAGTGGGCAGAGAAGGGCCCTTGGGCATTCGCGCGGGGGAAGAGTGCTGCATGGGCGATGCGCAGGGAGGAGCTTCTTCGCTGCAAGCCGGCGTTGAGGCGGAGCCATCGCCCGCGGAGGATGCCGGGCGAATCTGCTCGCAACGGTGGAGCCCTCCCGCAGCCGTTACGAGGCGATTTCGCCATCTTACTCCCCGGCGGCGCCCCCGCACGCTATCGCCTTCGCCGTGAGGGGTTCGTTGTAGCGAGCAAGGTCGGGCGTTAGGATTCTCGACTGACACCGAGTGCCCTCGCGGTGTCCCCGCGTCCTCCGGTCCGCGGCCGCCGGGGCGGGGCCCGTGGAGCTAAGCTCGACACAGGCCCCCGCTGGCGGGTGGTCGGGGACGCCAATGTCCTTGCGGATGCTGGCGGGGCTGAAGGTAAACTTACATTGCATGGCGTGATTCTGCTAGGTGTTCGTGGGGCTGACCGCTATGTCCCTTTGCAGCAACATGGCTCTCGAACGGGCAGCCTCGGGAGCACGAGCACGCTCGTCGGAAGGGACATCCAGCCGCCGGCCATCACCGTGGATGCCGTCCAAACTCGCGCACTTCGCCCTCGAGCGCAGGTGCCGCGCGTGGCGGGGTCACGGATAGCGCGGCTGCAAGCCTAGACCGCGAGGCGCTACAGACCTGTGGGTCGGGACTTCTTGGGAGAGTGCTAGAGGTCTCCGAAATGCGGGTTAGTACCGATCATAGCGCGCTGCGCCCTTGGAAGTTGTACTGACCGCTTTATTATATAGACCCTCGCTCTTGGCCAGGCGCTATAGGCGGCCCATGCTCGTGAGCGGGAGGCATTAGAGGACCAACTGTGCGGTGCCGAAGGAGCTCTTCACGCGGCGGAAGAGACACGTTCCTCCCAAGACGACCGCATTCAACGCCCGAGGCGAACACGCGAGGGCCGCCTCATATGTCGAAGAGCTTGCGGCGCGCTCGGCAGCGGCAATGGAGGAGCGGACGACCTGCTCCGCAAGTTATCGTGGCTAGAGGAGGAGAAGGGCCACCTGCCGCATCTCGCGGAGCGGGACCGGCCTCGGCGACGCCGCTGGCAAAGATGGGATTCTATGCCGCCCCGAGGTCACCCTGAAAACCTTGTCGCCGGTGCCACCTGTTCATTCGGGCCCGAAGAGCTGTTGCGGACACTTCGGTGGATCGGGAAAGCTTCCAATCTTGCTCACGCAACCGCGACGTCCTTTGGTAACCATCGCCAGACGCGGGCCGCATGCCCGTTTGTGCGCTTCTCCAAAGACCGGCTGCCATCATGTCGATGAGTTGGGCGACCGATTGGAAATGCCACCGAGGCCGAGGATGTCCGCGCGCAGCGCGCTGTTCAGCCCTACCGTTTGGTTTTTCCATGAACAGATCTGAGAGTACATCGGGGAGCCCGCGGCGAAGGTAGAGCTGCGGTACACCATGTACGGCGAGGGGAACCTCGGCGAATGGCTGGACGAAGCTCCCCGGTGCGACGATGACAGCGACGACGGCTCAAGATAGGTGTAATACCGCGGTCCTTGTATGTCGGTGTGTGTTGTAAACTACGCGCCTCATTCTGTGAAATAAAGCAGAGATTGTTTCCCCTTCTCTGACCAATATGCCATTGTGCTTCGAGCAAATACCGATAGGGACCGCCATCGATTTCGACGCCAGAATCCGGGACTCACGAGGACTCGCTGGATTTCTGGGTGAATCAACCTTCGGCGGGCAAGGCTTCGGCGTAGGAGACGAACGAGTAGCATTCGAAGGTGGCCGGTATTGTGTAATGTAATAGGGGATGTTACCGGCCGTGACCATTATAAGCACTCGTGGGCCAACTCGGAAGAGAAGCCAAAATGCTCGTCCCCCCCGCCTTCTTTGTGCACACCACCTTGCGTTATCTTGTGAAGTTTGTTGGCTAGTCGAGTAGACGCGCGAGCGCCCGCCCCTACTCAAGTGGTGGCGCGAGCTGGCGCCAGTCGAGTAGATGCATGAGCGCCCGCCCCTACCTCAAGTGGTGGCACGAGCTGGCGCCAATCGGAGTAGACATGCGAAGCGCTCCGCCCCTACTCAAGTGATGGCACGAGCTAGCGCCTAGTCGGCAGACGCGCGAGCGCCCGCCCCGATCAGCTGGGTAGAATAAGGATAAAGTAGGTTTGGGGAATGCCAGAACCTAGCTCCGTAGGCCCCGCCCTGATGGTCGGCGCAGACTTCATGGGCACGATCGCTTCCCGCATTCCGCATACTAACGGAACAGCGGGCGGGATCAATGGAGCTCGCACATGTCGCTTAGAGCTGCGAGGGAGGTGTCCTCGCCTGCCGCCCATTGCTTTGGCCACCCTAGGATAGGGGGACACGTGGAGTGTAGTTGGTGGACTCTTATGACTAGAACGGGGCGGCACTGCTGCATCACATGCCCCTGGGACGGCCGATGGGACTCTTGAGGCATAATTAACGCGTCTTGCTTCGTGGCTCTTTGAAAGGGCGAGTGGCCAGTGAAGCAAAGACTCGCCTTCCTGCATCGTGCCCCTACAACTTAGCTTCGTCCAATGCCTACTTGCCGGCGCCAATAGCATCGAGGGCTCCGGAGCACGGCTGATGCCGCCTAGACGACCACAGGGTCGAATATCCTGGCAACACGAGGTGGATGTGACGCAGCGGTGTGTTTTCCCCTCGCCCGCTCACCGAAGAACCGTGGCTAGTGGGGGGTGGTGGACAATTCACTTGTACTTCAAAGCAAGAAGACTCCTAGCTTTGGGAATAGACTTGTACTGTGCACCGCCGAGGCCACGCCCCACCGGAGTGCTTCGCAGCGCCTTCTCCCCATTCTCCTTCCCTAGCTCGAGGACGCCGTGATGAGGGGATCTTGTCGCTGCGGTGCTACAAGGAGCAAAGACCGCTTGGAGGCGGACTCGACTTCTCCACCTCGGGCGGCACATCCTCGGGGGCGCCTTGAATGGGCGCTCGCTTGGGCTTTTCTTCAGAGCGTGGGCCATTGAGCTCTCGCCACAGCGCCTCCGCGGTGTCACAGTCCAACTCGTCTTGCAAGAAGTCGGGCGAGCTGTAGCGAAGGGCTGCATCCCGGCCTCAGATTGAGGCGGTCCGCCGCATCCGTGCGTGTTGAAAATGCTGTGCGTGAGGCACCTCGCCCTGTAACCACCACATATTGTCCATGTGGCACACGCGGTGTGCGAGAAAAGCGGGGAGCCTCTGGTGCCCGTGCTCTGTTCTATTTATACTCCGGAGAGTGCGTGGGAGTATCAACCACGTCTTATTTATACTCCGGGGAGTACGCGTGGTGGCAAAACCAACGCGTGCACGGGACCCCCGCGTCTTGTTTATACTCAGGAGAGTGCGCAGGGACAACATCCGTGTCTTTGTTTGTACTCCGGAGAATGCGTGGGACTATCAAACACGACTTATTTTAGGCTCCAGAGGGTACACCAACGCGTGCACGGGACATCCGCGTCTTATTTATACTCAGCAGAGTGCGCAGGGACAACATCCGTGTCTTTGTTTGTACTCCGGAGAATGCGTGGGACTATCAACGATGACTTATTTTAGGCTCCGGAGGGTACGCCAACGCACGCGCGAGACATCCACGTCTTGTTCATACTCAGTAGAGTGCGCAGGGACAACATCCGCTTTATTTATACTCAGAGAGTGCGGAGGCGACCTCAACGCCACGCCTTATTTAGACTCAGAGTGCGCGAGGAGGCGCCCCCGCTGCGCCTTATTTATACTCAGTGAGTGCGTGCGAGGTGGACCTCGACGCCACGCCTTATTTATACTCCATAGAGTGCGTATGAGGCGACCTCGACGCCACGCCTTATTTATACTCCGTGAGTGTGTGGAGACGACCTCAACGCTATGTCTTATTTATACTCCGAGAGTGCGTGCGGAGGCGGACCTCAACGCTACATCTTATTTATACTCCGTGAGAGTGCGTGCGGAGGCGGACCTCCGTGGAGTGCGTGTGCGGAGGTGGGCCTCCGTGGAGTGCACGTGCGGAGGTGGGCCTCCGTGGAGTGCGTGGGAACATCGACCACGTCTTTATACTTCGGAGAGTACGCGTGATAGTGGCACCGACGCGTGCGCGAAACTCTACGTCTTGTTTATACTCAGTAGAGTGTATGCGGAGGCGGACCTCGACGCTACGTCTTATTTATACTCCGTAGAGTGCGTGCGGAAGCGGACCTCCGCACGTTGATGTGGGAACGCGACTAGTCTCACAAACGGTGAACTTTATTAAATTCCTGTTTGCGCGGGTGAGTGGGTACAAAAGGTCGGGGACTAACTATTGGGTTCTTGTTGTCGTGGGAGCCTCTGGCGCTCGTGCTACCGGAGCGCTTGTATTGGCACGCCTCGGCTAAGAGCCTCCCTAGACTTCCGGGTGCAGACTTCGGGTGCCATGCTCTATGTGCCGAGCCATATTCTGATCGCCGTAGACGGTGATGATATCCCGCGGGCCTGGGAGCTTCACGCATAGGAAGCCATGGTGTGAGACTGCCCCAAATGAATTGAGGGTTTGTAACATCCCAAATTTAGCTTATATTTGGAAAGACTAATTTTAAATTAATTAATTCAAATTATTTGGATTTTCCAGAACTAAAGTTTCTGTTTAAAACTAAAAATTTATACCAATATAGGTTGGAAATATTTTTCTTAAGTCTAAAATCTCTCCAGGAATTTCTGTGAATTTTTCTGGAATTTTTAAAATTTATTTGGTATTTTTCTGAGCATTTTAAAGCCTCCTAAGTATTTCTGAAAAATCCTAAAAGATTTAATTTCCAAAATCTCCCTCAGGCGACACGTGACGTCCATCGAAGCCCTCCCCGCCGCCGGATCTAATCCGCGCCGCTCATCTTCACTTACCCCCTTCTCCCGCCTTCCCCTCCCCGATGGCTGACACTTGTCGCGATCGGACGCCATCGCGCCACGATCTAATCTCATTACCAAACAAACTTACCCTTCGCTCTTTATCCAACGGCCATCATCTCTTTTCTTTGCCACCCGCCGCTCATCCGCCATCCGACTCTCTCTCTCTCTCATCGACAAGCGGGCCCACTGCCGTGCCCGCTGCTCGCCGTGCTTTCGCGCACCGCCGCCATTACCGCGCGCCCGAAGCTTCGTTTCCGCTTTTCTCGGCCGCTTTGGTCCGCCATTAACACCCCGAGAACCGCCGAGTAGTGCGATTCACTAGCGCCGCTTTCCTCGAGTTATTGCCCGCTTCGCTCGGTTGGAGATGAAAACCGTAGCGTTAACTCCGGCGAACTCGCGGCGCCGCTTCTCGTCCGCGGTGTATAAAGTCGTCTCCCGCCACCTCTCACCCTTCGCGCACCTCTCCTTGATCGCGCTTCGCCGCACTCGCCGCGCGCTTGCTGCTCGCCGCCGGTGAGTCACCGTTGGACCTCCGCCGCCCGCCGCCCGCCTCGCCTCGGTCCTCGCACCAACACCGCGCCGCGACGCCCGCTTCCTCGGTGGCGCCACCGCGCCGCGCGCGCGCGCGCCACGTCCGCGACGCGCGCTGCACGCTGCCGACCATCGCGACGGTTCCGCCTCCGCTGCCCCATATCATCTCGTTCATTCTCGACACTGGGAGGCGCCGCTGCCCCTATCTTGGCCTTCCGATCCGCACTCGCCGGCCGCGCGCCACGCCCGCGCCCGCCGCCCGCCCGAGCCGAGCCACGCGGCGCCATCCGCCGTCTCCCGCCTCAAGAGCGCTTTCGCCGCCATCCGGATTCGATTGACGACCCCGATGCAACCACGTGGTCGATTCTCCACCGCTCGACGGTAACCGAAGCGACCGCCGCGCGCGCCCGCTTAGTCGCTTTGACGCGCCGCCCTAAGCCTACGTGGCAGCCATGTGTCATGACACGCCACCGCTCGTCAAAGCCACGCGGCAGCCATCGCCACCGACACGCAAAGATCGCCACGTGCCACGCCATTTCTAGCCACGCTTTCGCAGACTGTTCGGTGGACCGAGTCCACCGTGGACCGGTCCCACCTGTCAGCCTCTGTGATTTTATTTAAATTCCGTGCTGACGTCATTATTCTGATTTTTCTTTAGAAAAATAATTCCTGCTGACGTCATAATTCTTTTTCAGTAAAAATTTAATTCCAGAAATATCCTTTTTCTTGACTTCAAATGTTCCAAAAGCCATATCTTCCTCATTTTAACTCCAAATTGATCCATTCAAATTTCTAAATTCATATAAAATTCCAAACTTTCATTTGGTATATTTATTATTAATTTTTGAGTTTTTATTTTATTTTATTTATTTGGATCTTCTCGTTTCTCGTGTAGAATCCGATCTGTCCGAGAATTTTCAAGAGCAACTCTAGGAAGATCCTCGCTTACTGCAAGAAGGCAAGTCTCCTTGACCATTTTGCTCCTAAATTTTATAAATGTTTTTGTGATTATTTTAAAATAATTGCATGGCTATGTTGTATAAGGTGATAATTTAATTTTTTTAAAAAATTTAGATAAATGCCAAGCTTGTTATATCCTCCTTTGGAAATTGCTTACCATGTACCCTTGTCAACATAGGATATTCTTTGACTCATAAATGAGTTAGTATTATCTATTGTTGAATTTAAATTATTATAGTATGCTTAGTTTAGCTGATCAGTATAAAAATGCTCATATGGGAAAAGTTGTTGATGAATGTTTTGTATTTAAAAATTTGTTTAAACTAGTGGTAATGGATGTTACCACCGTAATTTTAATTTAAAAAGGAAATTTAAAATGAAAACTAGACCATGGTGGATGGAATGATTGGCTGGTGCAGTTTTAGCACGATAATTGGGATTGTGAATGATCCACCCTAGTTGTCTAAGGATCGACTCTTGTGTTTGTCCAAACCAAGCAAAACAGTACAACCACAAGTTGAAATGGGTGCAACCTAGCTAATTAACCTATAATAGTTTAGTTTCTATGTCACCATTGGAAAATAGGGACCAGGGATTTACTGGTTGCCTAAAGTGAGGGGCAGGGATTTACTGCACTCACAAGGCGCAAGAGGGGGCTTCTGAATGTGGTGGATTTAACCCTTCAGCGGTGAAATCTCAGCGAGTGATATAAAACTATACTAGAATAGGTGAAAAGCTTTGTGATATTTTATCTGGGTTTTATGCCAAAGGAAGCATGTTGACTGTTAAGATAATTTATCTCTTGTGGGTAAAATTGTACGAACTCTGCAGAGTAATAAACTATTCGAATAGCCGTACCCACGGTCAAGGGAGGGCAAGGAATGCATTCACATGGTAGACATTTGATTTTGATTTTAAAAATAAAATATTTTGGAAAACTCGGGAGTAGATGGAACTCTCGTGATTTTGGTCTGGTGGATGGAACCAGTTCAGGTGGATTTAACTTTCATTTTGAAACGTGGCGAATATAGCCTATGTGGTTAGTGTGGGTGGATGAAACCTTCACTAAATTATTTATCTAGTTTCAATTATTGAAAATAAATTGTTTAACAAATTACTTTTGAAATAAGTATGTAAATTTGAAATAAAATGCTAATTTATGCAAAAGAACCATATAACCTTCCTTTGAGAAACCCTGCATCTAATGCATCTTTCCCAAGACTTGCGGAGTACATTTTTGTACTCACCTGCTGTTCTACAAATCAAATAGCAGAAGACTATGAGGCTCAAGAGGAGGATTACCGCTACTTCGAGGAAGCCGGTGACGAAGGATTTGCCGAGGACTAGGCTTCGTTTCCCCAATCAATTACCTGTGGTAGATTGTTGGGCCATCTTTTTGAGATATTTTACTTCCGCTGTTATCTTTACTTTTGTGTAAGAGGTTCTGTGAACCATAGTTGTAAGGCCTTGGGCCAAGACTTATGAACTTTAGTTATTATTGTAATAAAGCGTGGTTGGTAATGTATCAGTTTCTGTTTAATTGTGTGTACTAGCGTTGATCTGGGACTAGTACTGTAATACACAGGGGGTCCAGAAGTTTCAACTCCAGGGTCTCACAGAAGTGGTATCAGAGCCAAACTTGACTGTAGGACGAGCCCTAGGTTTTGGCAAGCCTTAAGGATGTATGTTTAATAAAAATTTATATACAAAAACATAAGTTCCTTTGCTTCTACTCTTCTCCTACTTAGCACCTTGTACCTGTCTTCCTTTTCACTTTTAAAAACCTTTATTGATCTCTCCTATTTTTCAAATTTGTAGATGGCAGGTTCTTCGTCATCAGCTCCATGGGATCACCTTTCTCATGGTGAGAGCGAGGGAGCATTTGTGAGTCTTCTGCGGCAGCTGATGCAGTTCTTGAAGTATACTCAGCAGCCCATTTTTAGAGGGCGGAATACCAAAGTTATGAATATGGATTCATGGATCATGGAGGTGTTCATTTACGCTCAGGAGGGGAAATATGACTCCATTGAATGCAAGATTGAGCACCCTCGGACCCATTGCTCGGATGCTATGCAAGATGCACTCAGCTTGGCAATCGCGGACTTGTGCAAGAAGCATAAGGACATACTACTAGCTCACCCTTCGCTTTCTTCCGACTACGAGCAAGACATATTCATCCGAGCCTTTCCAGATCGTAGTGGATGATCCTCACCTGTCCCATCAGGTACAACTCACACAAAGCACGCCGACCAACGCCGAGCCTCGCAGAGATAGGACTTCTTCTGATGCTCCTCATTTCGAGCCACGAGCACTCCGATACTCTTCGTGTGCAACTTCTACAGAGTGAGACCGCCACGCGACGCACGTGCAAGGATTATCGCCGAGGCCGGCGGAGCATCTTCGAGCTTCGCGGATCGCACCCACTCGCCAGCCCGCGCTGCTGCGCAGCCGATTTCGTGACCTCGCACTGTGCTCATCGCGGAAGAGTGTGCGACGCCCGGTCCACCACCCAAAGATCGACATTGGAGGTTCTAGCGAGAGACGCCATCGCCTCGCTTCAGACGTCGCTCTTCACCGTAGTCGATCTCGGTCCTGTCGTGAACAATCGCGCTACGTGTGGACAGAGCCATTCCGCTGATTCGGAGGAGGATCCCGAGGAGCGCATCATCGTAGAGGATGAGTAGATGCTAACCAGCAGTATCCCTTTTTAGTTGTTTTGCGATATTAGAACGCTTATAATATTGTGATGTAATAAAATGGACTGTACCGAGCCTTGTGCACTTGTGGTACAGTCATTCTTAAAACTAATTTGAATTTCAAAAGTTGTGTTCTCTAGCTGTTGTTTTGTTCTTGTGTGTTGGTTTGGGATGTTGTTAGTTGCCCATGTTCCTTATCTATGCTTTTCCCTCTTACCTTGTGTTCTCTTGGTGGAGCTTCAGATGGTGAATACAAGGAGCAATGTCAACAATAGTCAAGGGCCCAATGACAACAATGCCCCACTCGCTCCGCCACCAAGCCCCGAACTTGGAGCAGATGATGGTCATGCAACTGCAGCTTCTTGAAACCTTAGCTCGTAATCAAGTTAATCAAGCTCAGAAGCACTGCTCAACCACCTCACCAAGCTTGGTGAATTTATGAGGACTCGACCTCCATTTTTCGCAGATCTCGCGATCCGCTGGAAGCGTATGATTGGATTAAGGAAGTGGAAAGGAAGTTAAATTTAGCTCAATGTAATGAGAATGAAAAAGTCTTGTTTGCCGCGACATCAACTCAAGGAGTTGCAGCCAACTGGTGGGAAAATTATCACATTGCACACCAAAATGCTCGAGAATATTGTTTGGGCGGACTTTGTGCGAGCTTTTGAGCCATCACATACATATGAGCATCATGGAAATGAAAAGGAAGGAATTTCACCAATCGCAACAGTGGAAACCTTAGCGTTTCCGCATATTTGAGTAAGTTCATTCAACTATCAAGGTATGCACCAGAGGACGTAGCAAATGATGATGCAAAGATTTGGAGGTTTATGAGAGGTTTGGATCCTAATCTTAAAGTGCAGTTAGTGTCCAATGATTATCCTACTTTTCAGCACCTGGTGAATAAAGCACTTGTTCAAGAGGATGCCCAGCGTCAGCTTTATGAATCTAGGAAGAGGAAGTTTCAAGCTCAGCAGAATGTAAGCAGTTCTCGTTATCGCCCCGCGCCACAGCAGTTCAGTCGGCCTCCATTGCCCAGTCATCCGAGGACACCGATTTCTGCACCTTGCCCTATTCCTCAAGCTTCTCGAGTTGGGAATGCAGTTCAACCCAAAGAGAATAGGATCATACTGCAGGAGTGCAATGCTTCAATTGCAAGAACATGGGGCATTATGCTAATAATTGTCCCCAGAAGTGTCAAGCAGTAACCCCGATTCGTTTTAATCTTGATTCTATACCGGCAAGAGTTCCAACCATTGGTCAAGGACATGGAAGTCCTCAGACTCCCAAGACTCCGCAGATGTTCAATAACGGGCGTATCAATCATGTTACAGCAGAAGCGGCGCAGGATACACCAGACGTGGTTCTGGGTAAGTTTCTTGTTAATTCAGTTCCCGCAATTACATTATTTGATTCTGGAGCTTCACATTCCTTCGTAACAAAAGATTTTGTGGAAAGAAATAATTGGAATGTTTGTTTGCTAAAGAACCTTATGTTGGTCTAATCACCTAGAAAAGAATTGAGGACTAATTTGGTTTGCCCTAGAGCAACCATAGATATAAATGGAGTAGAGTTCCTAGCGAACCTTATTATAATAGACTCCGAAGGCATAGATATAATACTTGGTATGGATTAGTTGACCAAGTATAAAGGGCAGATAGATTGTGCCAATCGTGCTATTATCCTCACCAATTCTGATGGAATTCAGATAAGGTATGAATCCAATACACCCTCAAGTAAGGGAAGTTTGTTGACCAGTTTTAAAAAAAGAAGTTTGGAGGATGTGTTTGTAGTAAGTGAATACCCTGATGTATTCCCTGAGGATTTGCCAGGAATGCCACCAGACCGAGAGATTGAATTTGTTATAAACTGCACTGCACGGCCCAATATCTAAGAGACCCTATCGGATGTCAGCCAATGATCTAGCAGAGGTTAAGAGGCAAATTCAAGAATTGCAAGAGAAAGGTTTCATAAGACCAAGTTATTCACCTTGGGGAGCGCCAGTGCTTCTAGTAAACAAGAAGGATGGTAGCCAAAGATGTGTGAGGATTATAGAGCTTTGAATAAAGTAACAATCAAGAATAAGTATCCTCTACCACGATTGATGATCTGCTCGATCGCTAAAAGGATCAAGCATCTTTCTAAGATTGATCTCCGATCGAGGATACCATCAATTAAAAATTAGACCGTAAGATATACCTAAGACAGCCTTTTCTACTCGATATGGATTATATGAGTATACGGTGATGTCTTTCGGTCTGACAAATGCACCGGCATACTTTATGAATTTGATAAATAAAGTATTCATGGACTATTTAGATAAGTTTGTTGTTGTCTTCATAGATGACATTCTTATCTATTCCAAGACGAGAAAGAACACAAAGAACATCCGAGGATAGTTTTACAAAGATTAAGAGAACATCAATTGTATGCCAAGTTCAGCAAGTGTGCGTTACGGTTGAAGGAAGTTGAGTTCTTGGGACATGTGATTTCTGCAGGAGGTGTTTCAGAGATCCGTGAAAAGTTAAGGATGTGCTTAATTGACTCAACCCAAGATAAAGAATAAATCCAAGTTTTCGGGATTAGCAGTTACTATCGTTGTTTTATTGAAGGATTTTCAAGAATGCCAGCCTCTCATCCAGCTTGTTAAAGAAGGTAAAGAAATTTGAATGGAGTAAATCTTGTGAAGTTTTCAAGAGTTAAAGAAGAGGTTAACTTCATCACCGCTCATGTTACCTAATATTAGAAAGGATTTTGAAGTTTATTGTGATGCGTCGAGACAAGGTCTTGGTTGTGTACTAATGCAAGAAGGAAAGGTGGTAGCTTATGCATCAACGACGCCGAAGGTGGCGCCCCACTAAATCACGTTGTCGCCTGGCCGAAAGAGACTTGCAGCATATTTGGCCCAGCCGCCATCACACGACCTCCAAGCCTTGCAATGATTTTTTGGGAGCCTAGGCGGCCGAGGATCGCCATCCGGTGAAGGCCCCGCGAACAAAACATTCACGGAACTTCCTCGTCGACCAGACACGCCCGACGCCGCACTCCGCAATCGCGACCAATGACTAGGGGATCTTGGTGGGAACTCACGCCTTGGCGCCGGCGGGCGTGAAAGTGACCTCATGTTGCGCCCAATCTGGCGGTGCATATGCCGGGTACACCGCCACGTGGTGTAGCCTCCGCACGTAGGCCTTGCGCTGCCGCTCCGAAGCGAACTCCAGAGAGAAGCCTCCGGAAATGACGTTTATGACCCTACGCTGGGCGCCCTCAAGGGCGTGGATCCGCAGGGGGCTCTGCTGAGGCTGTTGCATCTGAGTTTGCATCCGCTGGAGGCCCTCCTACTCGTAGCTCCCGATTCCGACCAGAGGGGCTGTTGGACGTGTGCCACGACGAGTGGCCGCACCTCAAGATCCCTGTCTCTGGCGACGCTTTGCTGAAGTGCCACGATGGTGGTGCAGGAGCGGGTGTCATGATTGCCTTGGCCGTGCACCTTACCCACTAGGGACGGTGTTGGTCGTCGTAATCCGCGTGGGCCCTACCCTCGCGCCTCCGCCTCGCCCGACTCGCCGAGCCCGGCCTCGCGCGGCCGGCGCGGCGTCTCGAGCCGCCTCAATGTCAAAGACGTGACGGGCTCGCTGAGATTTCTGTTGACCGCGCTTGGGCTCGTGCCTGCTGTGAGTCCTTGGCCGAGGCGTCCTCGATGGCTCCTGCCTGCGCTTGCCCTTCGAGGAGCTTTCCTTGAGCGAGTCCTCACCCATTGCCATGTCTTCTATCAGATTGGCATCGGCGTCATTGCCTTGACGCCTCCGCGCGTCTTCTTCCACTCTGGCGTATTCTTCCATCTTATCGAAGAGCTTTGCCACCGCCTTAATGGGCTTTCATGCGTTGTACTCAGCTAGCGGCCCGCGAAGACCTGCATCGTGCATTGATGACGGTTGTCTCGTTGTCATCTTTGACCTGGTAACGGACCTTCGCGAAGTGTTTAAAGTACTTGCGAAGCCCTTCCGATGGCTTTTGCTTGATTGCGAAGAGCTGATCCGCATCGACACGCTCGGTGTAGTTCCCGTGGAAGTTATTGTAGAGGCGGTCGTGGACCTGCTCCCATGCGTAGATGCAGTTCAGCTCTATGGTGAAGAATCAAGAGAGCGCCACTCCCTGCAACGCGAGGGGAAGCCCCTTCGCCTTCGTGGTGTCGTCTCCACCTGCCGCTTCGATGGCGGTCTTGTATACGCGCACGAACTCTCGGGGATCCGTGTCACCCTTGTATGACGTGACGGCGCTGGGGAATTTAAAATCCTCCGGCATGCCACCTGCTGTAGGCCCGCCGATAGCGGGGACTCTGGGTCCATGCGTCGCAGCGAGGCACGGCTGGATGTAGGGACGTCACGGCTATCCGCCCGTTCAGGCGTGGGCTCCGGCGCGACCACCGGCGAGGTCTGCTAACTCCGAGCCTCTTGCATTCTGCGCACGGCCCCACGGTTGTCGGCTAACTCCTCGCCGAGCATGCCAAGGCTCGGCAGGCGTTCTCCACCGCCGGCGTAGGTGAGGCGATGGGCGCACCCGGTCACGCTGCCGGGGTAGCCGCAACCACTGCTTGTGCCATTAGGTTGCTTGTCACATCGACACGGTGGACTCCAGCGTCGATGACGGGGTTTGTATCGCCGCCGGGACCGCTTGGCGCTCCCGCACCGGGTGTAGAGTCGGTGGTCGCGCCTCAACAGGCGTCGACGCCACCGCTCCCGCACCCGGCTTCGCATCGCGTCGGGTGATTATCGCGCCAGCGGCTGGGTGGGGCATCACGCGTAGGGTGGGGTCGACCGTCACCTCCGCAGTGGCAAGGTCGATTGTCGCATCGGCTGTGGCGGGGTCGATCGTCGCGCGGTGAGCGTCGTAGTTCTCACCCGCGCCCGCCGATGCCGAAGCCCTGGTGTTGACGCGGGACCTCGCCACAACCCCTTCCTTCTTCTTCGCCGCCGATGGTGAAACTTTCTTTGGTGTCATCCTTCTTGAGATCTTGAGGTTTGCTCCTGTCGTCCCTATGGACGGCACCAACTGTTGTGACTACAGACCAAACAGAGATAGAGGGTGTATGATAGTAGAGAGTTAGGTGAGCAATGCCGTCTTGGGTTCTCCCCAAGGCTTGCATCTCGTATATATATCTGGTAAGGAGTGCTTTTACAATCGTACCCTTACATCCGAGTATCATTTCTAAGGCCAACTATATCATTGTACATATTTACCTCGGGATTATTACTTCATAACAGACTGACTGGGTTTAGGTGGAGACCACCTCTACAACATAGACAATTACCTAATCGTCTCTATGGGGCATCCATCCCTTACAGACCTCTGTAATTGCAAATTGATGAGTGGAAATACGACAGGAACAGCTATCCAATAATAGAATTTGTCCAACCTGATTTACTAAACAGACTGTTAGAATTTTCACAACTCTTTCTCCACAACAGCCTTAAAAATAAGCACCACATAGCAATCGCAAACTCGGTCTTAACGGACTAGGCCCAGACCGCCGTAAATTTCCGTGAACTGTGCATCAACTAGGCCTTCAAACCGCTTAAAACTGTTGTAAAAAGACTGCCTAAGTGTCTTTACATGATATCCACCCCTTATAATTTCTCTTAAACAAACAAATAAGATGATTTCTTCGTCGTCATTTCAAAATGGCTTATCGACATTCGGTTCATCCACACAAACGCTTACAGTAGGACCAAAAACCATAAATCGCAGCTATAAGTTATAAGCCGCAATTGAAAAAACCCACATCCAAACATAGCTCGTTTTAGTGATGGTTTCGACTTTTAGCTGAAATTTCATCAG
>JAYEVJ010000292.1:0-56249 GCA_036346265.1 Melocanna baccifera
ATCGATCCTTCATTCCTGTCATTTATTGCATCCCTAGTCAAAGCATCTTCTATTCCCTAATACCTATTCTTGATTTGTTTAAATTGGTAGGCTTGCAACCCAACATAGGATAGGTTTCTTGAAAATCTAGAAGTTGTGATCTCAGCTTAAGTAATAGGTAGTAATGCCTGAGCAGAGGCATGAAGCTAGAATTCGGCATGGGCCTTTTCTTGTCTTCACTAAGTATGGACCATACCTATAGGCTTTATCCTTTCATCTATTACACTAAAATAATTGGCAGCCCTCTAAAAGAAAAGTAAGCATAATCAAGATAAAGCTAAATTAACAAGGGTTGATGAATTAAAACAACTTGTCCTCTTTGCTGAATATTAGATTTCCAATGAGTAGTTTGTGGTGCTATAGGACGCATAGCTCTGGAGTGTAAGATTTGGATCTTTTGCCTTATTTTTATTTTTTTAATGTTATTTGCCTTGATGTGTGTGCTCTAAAGACAACAATATGTCCCGAGAGTGAGGTTAACACAATTTTCTCGCCACTTCAAATAAATTACTCTCATCGCCATCCATATGCTACAACTCACTAAAGAGAAGTTAGCCCTACAACAAACTGTAATCTTCTTCCTATAAAGATACTACTTTGCAAAGAATAAATTAGAGAGACCAACCCAAATCCTCCTCTCAACAAAAATAGCTAAAGTCCAAACTACTAATAAGAAACTCTATTACCACCTCCCCATAGGATGGAAGATCGCAGGTTGGGTTTGAGACTAGGTCCTTTCTCGCAGCCTAGCTAGGAGGAAACCCACCAGTAAATCCCCAAGAGATAGCACCTAGATAAGCCCTACCACCGCCATGCCGACACCACCGCCCAACACTAGCAGAACCACAGATACATTGGGAGTAATGGGAGAAGTCCTTCGCTTCTAGAAAACTCCCAAAAGAGTCCCAAGACAACCAAAACTGCTTTATGGAGATATTGCTAAGTAGAGTAGCAAAGACTCTATCTCACCACCAGCCTATGGAGTTAGTCTTGGAGATTTCCTACAAACTTGACCTCCAACCTTTGCCAAATCAATAGATCCCCTAGATGATAGTGATTAGCTAGTAGAGATTGGGAAGAAACTTGACACAGTAGATTGCTCTAGTGAAGAAAAACTTCGCTATGCTGCTTACCAACTAACTGGACCTATAGCCACGTGGTGGCATAACTACACTCATAACCATGTTAGTGAGCAGTCCATTTCATTGGAGGAATTTCAATTGCGGTTTAAAGAGACTCATGTACCCACAGGGACAATGGAGCTGAAGAAAAGGGAGTTTAGAGCCTTAACCCAAGGGGGGAAGAAAATGATAGACTATCTAAGTCAGTTTAACGATTTGTCCCATTATGATCCCATAGATGTAGACACCGAGGAGAAAAAAGATAGATAGATTGATGGCAGGCATGCACCCCTACCTCAATATGCTCCTATCCATCCACAAAATCACTGAGTTCTAGGACTTAGTCAATAGAGCCATTATCCTAGAAAGTAAGCACTCCAACCTCACAAACGAGAGGAGAAAAAGAGCCAAAGTGGACCACTGTCCAGCCCCTACCTTCAAGCCCCATCCACCAATGCAACCATCCAACCCCACCACGATATGGGTCTCCAAAACCTATACCATTTAACCCCAAGTTCCAAAGGCCAAGTACCCCACAACAACCAAAGAGCATTAGCAATAAGATGTGCGAAGTGCAACTAGGCCACTTGACCAAGGATTGCTTGAAGGGTACCAATGCTTGTTTTAATTGTGGAAAGTCCGAACACCTCAAGATTGAATGCCCTACCTTCACGCCCATGGGACAAATAGTGCAGTCCACAAATGTTCCACACTTGCCAACCCTAGCCCCAGCCCCATACTAGAATATCCGTCCAAACCCACCTAGGAACAACCAAATTGTCTTGGGAGGAACTGGAAGGGGAGGACCAGCAAGACTTACCCATGTGACTACTGAACAAATTGGAGAGGCCATCGATGTAATCACTAGTAAATTACTCCTTCCACCTTCTATGGGTACCATACTATTTGATCCAGGGACAACACACTTATTCATTTCTTGTACATTTCTAGTAGAACATAATCTAATACCAGAACCATTAGCCAAACCTATGATGATTAGTACACCAACTGGAGTGATAGAAGTGTCATCTATCAAAAAGGGGCAAGCCATTACATCCACAATACAAAATTCCTTGTCGACTTTATCCGATGCACCTAAGCGGCCTAGAAGTAATATTGGGCATGTATTGGCTATCCGCCCATGAGGTGAATATAGATTGTGAATCAAGAGTGCATCCATCAAAAGCTAGACGGAACTAGATCGACATATCTAGGAATCAGACTCCAACCAAAGCCATCTCATCTTAGCTCGACTAGTATCCAAGGAAAAGAAGTGAAAGATATACTAGTAGTGAAGGATTTTCCAGATGTATTTTCAAGAACTACCAAGAATGCCCTCGACCAAGAAGTGGAGTTTGCCATTGACAACTCAACAATGTTACTATCAAAAATAAGTACCGTTACACCCTAATGGATGACCTATTTGATCAATTGAGGGGGGAAAGGGTATTCTCAAAAATTGACATAAGATCAGGATACCACCAAATCAAAGTCAATCCCACCGACATCGAAAAGACAACCTTTGTCTCCCAGTATAGGCATCATGAATATACAGTAGTCCCCTTCGACTAACCAATGCCCGCCTCTTTACAAATCACATGAATAAACTTTTCACTAAGTACCTAACAAATTCATTGTTGTCTTCATGGACGACATCTTGATATATTCAAAAAGCGAGGAGAAACATCTTCAACACCTCACCATTGCCTTAGAAATCCTCGAAGAAAACCAATTGTTCGCCAAATTCAATAAATGTGAATTTTGGCTTGATCAAGTAACATTCCTAGGACACATCATATCTGGTAGAGGAATAGAAGTGGACCCCACAAAAATCGAAGTAGTTACCTCATGGGAACGCCCCACAAATACTACTGGAGTCTAAAGTTTTCTTGGATTTGTGGGATACTACCGCAAATTCATAAAAGGTTTCTCTCAAATTGCCACCCGACTCACCAAACTTCTAAGAAAAGATGTGCCATATATATGGACGGATGCATGTGAACAAAGCTTTCAGGCCTTGAAACAACGACTAACCACAACCCCAATCCTAGCCCTACCCGAAGATGGAGTGGAATTTGTAGTTTATTGTGGTTCTTCCAAGTATGGGTTAGGGAGCGTGCTAATGTAGAAGGAGAAGGTGATAGCCCACGCTTCTAGACAGTTGAGGCCTCATGACATGAATTACCATATCCATGATCTGGAGCTAAGAGCAGTAGTGTTCACCTTAAAAATTTAGAAGCACTACCTATATGGATCCAAGTGTCCCTGCTTAGCAACCATAAAAGCCTTAAATACATCTTTAGCCAAAAGGAGCTAAATATGAGACAAAGAAGGTGGCTTGAGTTAATCAAAGAGACAAAGAGGGTGGCTTGAGTTAATCAAAGACTATGATTTGATCATTAACTACCATCCAGGAAAAGCCAATGTGGTAGCAGATGCCCTCAGTCGAAAGATTAAATGCTACCCACCTTGCCATTGAAGACCACACCTCTGACCTAATTCAAGAATTAGCCAAGATGAGAGTAGAAGTGAAAACCACCACCTCTGAAGTCACTATAGTAGCCATGACATTCCACCCCACCTTATTAGACCAAATACAGGAGAAGCAACTCCTTGATCCCTTCACCAAAGAAGAAGTCCAGAGGATCAGATCAGATCAACCATGATAATTTAGGGTAGATGACAAAGGAGTATTGTGGTGACAAAACAAAATCTGTATACCAAACAACCCCCCAAATTAAAAAAACCATCCTACGAGAGGCCCCTGACACCCCATATACTATCCATCCAAGTGGCACAAAGATGTATCGGGACTTAAAAGAAAACTTCTGGTGGACGAATATGAAAAGGGAGATAGCAAAATACATAGGCCAATGTGATAGTTGCTAGAAGGTTAAGGCGAAACATCAATGCCCGGCCGGACTGCTAGCACCTTTAGAAATCCTAGAATGGAAGTGGGAAGATATCTGCATGGATTTTATAATTAGCCTACCCCTAAACCTCAAAAAGAAAGATACAATTTGGTCATAGTAGATCGCCTCACAAAATCAGCCCACTTCATTGCCACCAACCAGAAATACACATTTGACAAGTTAGCATAGCTCTATTTAGAGAGAATAGTTTCCTTGCACGGAGTACCTAAAACCATCACTTCAAATAGAGGGTCAGTATTCACCTCTGGTTTCTAGAAAAGCCTACACAATGCTTAATACACCAAACTTAACTTTAGCATGGCCTATCACCCCCAGACAGATGGCCAGACATTGCAAGTCAATCAAATCCTAGAGAATATGCTAAGAGCCTGTATATTGAATTTTGGGGACACATGGAACAAGCATTGCTAGGCCCTGAGCTTGTACAGGAGAATGACGAGAAAATATAGAAATTAGAGAACGTCTCAAAATTGCTCAGAGTAAACAGAAGAGCTATCTAGACCAACGTAGGTGGGACCAAAAGTTTGAAGTTAGGATTATGTATATTTGAAGGTATCACTAATACGAGGGGTTTCCATTTTGGATTAAAAGGAAGCTAAGTCTGCGATATGTGTGGACCGTTTCAAATTTTAGAGCATAAGGGCGCCCTAGTGTATCAACTAGAACTACCAAGCCACCTGTCTAGAATCCACAACGTCTTTCATGTTTCCTAACTCAGAAAATGCCAAAAGGAGCCCTCACAGCATTTGACTAAACTGGACATCCCTCTACAAGATGACCTAACCTGTGAAGAGCACCAAATGAAGATTCTGGAGACTGAAAATCGACAACTATGGAAGCGGACAATACGCTTTTGCAATGTTTTGTGGAAGAACCACTCTGTACACGAAGCTATGTGGAAGAAAGAGGAGGCGCTACGCGGAGCCTACCCCAACCTATTCAAGTGAGCACCTAATTTTGGGGATGAAATCTTCCTAAGGGGGAGGCTGAAAGAACTCGAACTCTTATTAACTCTAAATAGCATAATTAGTAGTAATTAAGGAAATAAAAAAATTATTACAACAAATTAATTATAAAAATGAATTACAACCTTTGGCCCTAGGCCTCAATAATGAAATAAAGACATTATTACGATCCTTTTCAATTACAAGAATTATGCAAATACGAAAAACTACCTTCCTAAATAAATTTGCATTAGAATAAAAACTAAAATGAATATTGCATTGCATCCCTTGCCTTGTCTCTGCGTATTGCCGACATTAGTACCCCAAGACGGCCTCACCATAGCTAACCCTCTGCTTATTTTGCAATCTGAGAGCAAACAAAATAACAATATAAGGGAGAATAAAAAGAAAAAGGCCAAGAATTACCATCGCACCTTCCGACTCCTAGAGCAATGTAGAGTGACATTCATCGATGTCCTGCACCATCCTAGGCCAGTTGGAGCTTCTTACCATAAGTGGGACTCATTATTTAGCTTTAAAAATCCAACGCCCACATTTTTTGCCAACTTACCTCAACCATAAAATATCCCAAAACAAAGGCACACTCACACTTCTGACCTTTGGTCCGTTAAACCCACAAGGAACCAAGACACAAATGAGGATAAGAATGGAGCCTCCTAGCTATGAATAATGAGAAAGAGAGAGGCAACCAAGCCTCCCATACTTAAGCCCTCATTCCATCCTACACTACCCAATGCATTTCCAAAACCACCGAGAGCCACCAAACCACTTAGGACAACCAAAGCCAGCCAACCCACAACATTTCAACCAAGAGCAGCAAAACCACCGAGAGCCTCCCAGAGCTCCAAGTTCACAAGCAAAGCCACCGAGAGCATTCTAGCCCTCTCTCACTAGCAAAGCCAACCAAGAACCATCTCAGAAGCCAAAGCCAAGCAAAGCCAAGAAAGCCTAAGCATTGCTCTCTCGGCCGAAGGCTAGAGAGCCATCGTCCACAAGAGCCAACGCCCACCACGTGAGGAGAGAGGAGTGTCGAAGAAGGAGAGACAGAAAGTAGAGAAAGACGAAGATGAGCATGGACCACGGGACCAGGAGGCCGATAGGGTGGACCACTACAAGACTATGACCACCATAAGGCGAAGACCCCGACAATGACAAGGAAGCCTCAGCTACACCATCGTCCACGTCCGTATCCGTGTGAGAGTCACACCACAACCACCGCCAATGAACATCCCATTTCCAGCCCAACACAGATGGTTACAAGGATCCGGAGGAGGTGGACCCCCTATACTACGGCTGGGACGAGTAAGCAACCCGCTTAGCCGAGCAGGAGGACCCTAGGGTACTTGTCTTGTATCTTTCGCTACTTATGTACTTGCATTAAAAACCATAGCCTTCATGGCAAATGCTATAATAAAAGGATAGTTTTTATATTATTGTTCTGCTGCGCAACTCTAGTAAAAGTTTATTATTCGTTGGAAGAGTGTTTTACTGATCAGATAAATAATAATTCGTTGCTTAAGTGTGATTATCTTAGGATAAGTACACAAAGCATCGCAGTACTGTTCAGTAAATAATACCCCTTTAGAGTAGACGTGCGCATTGAATATACCCACATGTGTACGTGGGTTGTGTACGTCCTTATTGTACTCTAAAAAAACTACGGTACTGAAGCCCTCTGTTACATAAACAGTTCACACCACTATGGGAAACTAAGCTACGCTAATGATGCCCTCTATTAAACGAAAATATAATAACATACCAAACAAGTTATGTAGTTATTAATTAATAGGCAAGCATGTCCACAAACTAGAGGAAGGACAGACGCATAGAAATGATATAGGAGATGTAACCTTCTAAATTTTGAGGCCATGCGTATAATACTACATGACAATGTAAGCAGAAATGATATTTTTCACTTACTGTAAACATTAACCATATAATACGCTGTAATAATTGATTCCATGTTCCTTAGAGATTGGTTGATATTTCCACAATGGGATATGAGATTTTAAAATAATCCTAAGAGGAAACATAAATTGGACAATAACACACTGAGTAAACCTGAACAGTTCAAAAGATTTAGCGTGCACCCCATGTATATATAAGGATGGGGACATTATAGGTATCAGGCAAAAGATAATCATAATTTCTGCAGCCTGACATCACTCTAGTTGCACGTACCATGGTCCACATGAGCCATAAAACTTAACCATCTTGACTACTTTTGAAGATCACACCACCAAACTTGTTTCATCTTTTGAAATGATGAAACAATGATTGGTTGATCATTAGTCAGAATCTAACAAAATTCCGGGTGAGGAACTGAATCAAGAAACCCCACAATAAACATGAAAGACCGAGCACTGAGCAGCATGCTAATTAAATTCAGAAGAGCACTTAAAAGCATTGGACGAGTAACATATCTTCATTTCATAACCAATGTAGGTGCAACAAATAGAAGTACCAAATTTACTGCAAAAAGAAGAATCAAAGAAACCATGGAAAAGAAAGTATGCATCATGATATCAAATATTTCCCATTGTTGTTATCCATTTGTCCACCTTTACTGATACAGGCAGACATTCTGCATGAATATATAAACATGTACTAAAACAATGGCTAACAAGTTCATGTTCAGAAAATAACTTGTAATGAATCGAGAGGGCGGCCACAGGTAAATTACAAACTACAATTCAGAATGCCATGTACATAGTAAGAAACAGATTCAGTCTAAGGTCAATATTACTGACAGTAACTTAAAATATAGAAGCTGTCAAGTGCTTAAGAAGTAGATATATTAAATGACTTAACAAATATAAAAATATATAAATGGATAAACATGCAAATACACATGGCAAGTAAAAAGTGTCACCTAGAATTTGAATGCCATGAAACAGAGTTTAACACTACAAACAAGCACTAGATGTTATGCATGCTGGCGGTGTTTAAAGCACATGGCATCTCTGTACATTCAGCACATGAACTATCATAAGCATCTCCCTCAAAAAAACTCACTGCAGATAGTCAGGCACCAATGTGTATACAGATTGAAAGTGTCTTATGAACTTATCTTCCTTGGGTAATTTGACATCAGTTCAGCTTACCCTCTGCATTCCATATACTTTCCCTGATCCTGTCTTTGTTAAGATTATATTGTTGTCTCTCTTCTAGAGTTGGTAACTACATTATACCACTTATCCAAACTTACAGAACAACTTTCTGTTTGACAAGAAAACGACACGAATCAAAATATTACACAAAATTAGTAACCAAAGCTTATCAGGACACAGATAATTAGGAATTCCCACAAGCCCCATTTTCACTTTGTGGCTTCAGCTATGACACGTTCATATTTGTAGAACAAAAATTTACGACTATGAGTCTAACACTGTATTTCATTCATAATCTGTATTATGAATGAAATACAGTGTCGTGTATTATCATCTCTATCACAACATGTTCTTTTCATAATCAGTTTGATTGATCTTCACAAAAGCGCAGTTAGAGCGAAATTTCTCTATCACAAAAATGTGTATGATTCAGAATTGTGAGAACCTATGTTCAGCAAACAAGGAAGACAATGTACCACCATGTTTTCATCTGCCTCCACTTACTGCACTGAAGACATGCAACTCTAACAATCTTCTGTAATGGCATTGTTCGATCTCTGCCTCATTTGCACTATGTAATAGCAGGAGCTCGATAACACATTCTTCCCAGTCAATACCATCACAGGGGCCTCTTTTCCGTCTCTTCTTCCCACCATCTCGCATCTCTGACAGATGGTTCTTGTGCATGATATGATCGCCGCCATCTATCCTCTTTCTCCCTCGCTTCTTCCTGACCAATTTTTCTGGTGGACAGACATCTTCATTTCTTAGAACAGCCTGTGAATCATTTGCATTTGCAGAAGAAACAGCAGGAGCCTTCCTAGTTGCATGATTCGGCACTTAGCAGCTTCAATCCGTGCTCTCCGCTTCTGCGACTCCATTCCAGCAGAAAACGATGGTGGAGGTGCATAGCCAATGTCAATATCCACTACCACCTCAAGCACCATGTCCTTGGTCCAGCCATCATCCAGCGAATCCATCCATGGCTCCAGCTCCAGCCCTCTCCACCACTGCTTCTGTTGGCTCACGCAATAATTGATTGACTGACCAAAACGTTAGTACAAGTAGTGCAGCACCTTCCATATCCACTCTCCTGGTTTATAGCAACAGAACCGAAGGAGGGATAGAGGGCCAGCAAATATAAAAGGAAATACATGGAAAATACATATGGCTAACACTCCCCCGCAGTCTATACGTTGGGTGGACGAACGTGTAGACTGGAACGAAACTCGGAGTAGACCGATGTAGGCAATCCCTTAGTGAAAATGTCGGCGAACTGAGAAGTAGTAGGCACATGGAGAACTCGAACCGCACCAAGAGCAACCTGGTCCCGAACAAAGTGGAGATCAATTTCAACATGCTTTGTGCGTTGGTGCTGGACCGGTTAGTGGACAAGTAGACGGCACCGACGTTGTCGCAATAAACCAATGTAGCCCGGGAGGGAGGCGATCAAGCTCCCGGAGGAGTTGCGGCCGCATGTCTCACCCAAGATTAGCAATCAGACGGTATTCGCCTCGCACTAGAGCGGAGACAGTTTGTTGGCGCTTGGAGGACCAAGAGACAAGATTATCACTAAGAAATACCGCACAGCCGTAAGTAGACTTATGAGTACGGACACCGCCCAATCAAGATCGAGTAGGCAACCAAATCGTGGAGGAGGACCGCCGGAGAGAGAGACCATAGTCCAAGGTACCTCAAGATAGCGAAGAATCCGCTTAAGGGCAGCAAGATGAGGCTCCCGTGGATCATGCATGTGAAGACAAACTCGCGAAACATGGTAAGCAATATCAAAGCCGAGTGAAAGTGAGGTACTGAAGAGCACCAGCCAGGCTGCGATAATCAGAGGCATCAGCAACAGGAGCACCACCAACAGAAGATAACTTAGCATTGGTGTCAACCGGGGTGCTACAGGGCTTGCAATCAGACATGCCACCCGCCTCGAGAATCTCCAAGCAAAGATCGCCACGACAGAGAAAGAGACCACCAGAGCGAGGTGTGACACTGATCCCAAGAAAGTGGTGTAGAGCCCCTAAGTCCTTCATGGAGAACTCATACTGAAGAACAGAGATGGTCCAGTCTAGTAGAGCTGTGGTAGAAGCAGTAACAACAATGTCGTCCACATAAAGAAGAAGATAAACCACGCAGAAGGTCTCGTGATAAAGGAACAGTGATGTATCAGACTTGGCCTTGGTGAAACCAATAGAGAGCAGATAGCTAGCAAATTGACTATACCAAGCACGGGGATCGCTGAGACCGCATAATGACTTGTTAAGACTCGCAAACCATGTCGTATGAGTAGAGTTAATAAAACTCGCGCCGAACACAATAGACCGCTCAAGTGTGCCATGGAGAAAAGCATTCTTGACATCAAGTCGATGAACAGTGCCAATCCCGGAGATCGCACTCGAGCACAAGCGGATCGAGCGGTTTCACAACCGGCAAAGGTCTCATCATAATCAATCCCGTCACGAGTAAATCCATGGAAGTACCCACCGAGCTTTATATCCGCCAAGAGTACCATCACCAGAATTTATGACAAAATATCCACTTCCCGCTGACGATGTTGGCACCGATGGCTTGGGGACAAGATCCCAAGCGTGGTTAGCCTCAAGAGCAGAACTCGCTTCCATAGCTCGCTTCCACATCGGACGGCAAGCGCCGCACTGTAGGTCCGTGGGATAGGAGAAAGAGTCAGAGCGTGAGACCGGTCCGTATTTCGCTGTCGGATGCCATCTTTTCCACGAGTAATCATGTTATGGCTATTGAGTACTGGAGAAATACCGAGACCGGAAGGCGGGGCAGTCCCGGCGATGCGCGCGCTCCGGGCGCGAGTCGGTATGGCGGTAGGGGATAATAGTGCCCCGACTCTGGCCTGCTCGTCCGAGGCAGAAACAGCAAGTGGCCCAGACGGTGGCCCATCCAACAAGGCCGGCAGGAGTGCTGGCGGCCCGGCGGAAGAAGGCCCAGCAGAAGGTGACCCATCTAGGGAGGCCCCATCAGACACGTGTCCAGCGGGAACAGGAGGCGCCGATGCATGGGCCGAGCCATGCGCAGGGACGTCGACGTGTACAGCGCCATGCACACGTGAGGCAGTGCCAGGGCCGGCATTCGTAGGGGCGCCGACATGCACGGTGCCATGCGCACGGGAGACGACGGCAGGGCCGACAGGAGCAATAGGCACCGAGGAGCTATCAGAATTCCTCTAGAAAATCAAGATTAGTAGCACATGCATCAAGAGAAGATGACTCGCAAAAGGAAACGAAAGTGCTTATCAAATACCACATGACATGAAATAATAACCTCGTTAGTAACAGATCAAAACACCGCACTCTTTGTGCTCGGATGGGTAGCCAAGGAAAACACACATGGTGGAGCGAGGAGAGAGTTTGTGGGTGGCAAGGAGGAGAGGTTAGGTAACACTTGTACCAAAGACACTGAGGTGCTCGAGGTGGGATGAGAACCATAGAGGAGAAATATGGTGTGTGAAATTGGAGTGTTTTGGTAGGATGTCGATTAATGAGGTATGCAGCAGTGTGAAGGGCTTCAACCCAAAAGGAGCTAGGGAGGCTTGCTTGAAAAAGGAGGGATCGCAAGATATTGTTGATGGATCGGATCATGCACTCGCCTTGCCATTTTGGGGAGATGTGTAAGGACAGACATGCGCAAGGTGATGCCATTGGTGAGGAAAAAGGTGCGAGACGTGGAGTTATCGAATTCACGACCATTATCACATTGGACACCACGAATTGTTGTGGAGAATTGAGTTTTGACATAGGCAAAAAAATGCAAGAGAGTAGGAAAAGTGTCAGATTTAAGACGAAGAGGAAAGGTCCAAACATAATGAGAGCAATCATCAAGAATAACAAGATAGTATTTATAACCAGAAACACTAGCAACAGGCGATGTCCATAAATCACAATGAATTAAATCAAAGTTGGAGGTAACTCTAGTAAAGGAGGAAGTAAAAGGAAGACGACTGTGACGACCAAGTTGACAGGCGTGACAAATGGAAATATCGTTGCATGTAGGTATGACGGAGGAGCTAACTAGACGAGAGAGGGCGTCGTGTCCAAGGTGGCCGAGCCGATGATGCCAGAGGGTGGAGGTGTCGCGAGCAGCAAGAGCGAAGTGAAGGGTCGCATGGAACGGCAGAGGTCACCAGAGCTATCGACCGCGATCTCTCTCCTGGAGTGAAGGTCCTTCACAGAGAAACCAGAGGGATCAAACTCAATGGAGCAATTATTATCAGAAGTAAAGCGACGAACAGAAACAAGATTTTTAATGATAGTAGGAGAGACTAGAACATTATTGAGTGAAAAGGAATTGTTATTGTGTGAGAGAGATGTATGGCCAGTAGTTGTGATAGGAAGAAGGGAACCATTACCAACTATAATGTGAGATGGTGTAGAGGGGTTGGGTGTATGAGAAAGGGAGAGGGTACCGGCATCTGACGTCATATGTGAAGTGGCACCTGTGTCCATATACCAATCATTTGTGGCAAAGCGCGGAGAGTGGCGGTGTTGAAAGCATGGATCGCTCACGATCCCAAGGTGGCGTCGTGTTCCGTGAAGGCGCGGGGTGGACTGCTTGCAGTGAAGCCTACTGGGTGGAAACCTCCGGAGTGTGACCGAGTAGCAAAGCAAGCGTGAGCCATACCAATGAATGGAGGAGCAAAGAAGGGACGTGGCCCCGAGGCCGAGTACAGCAGAGGCGGCCACCGGGCCGGCCACATGTGGATTGTGCCGGCCTAGGGATTGTGAGGGGACGGCCAGCCTTGTACGCCGTCGAAACTTGGTCGCCGCTGCTGCTATTGATTGCCGCCGTTGTTACCATGATAGCCGCCATTGCCATTGTCGCGCTTGCGGCGGTTGCGCCAGTTGCCGTTGTTGTTGGTGTTCGTCCCGCCGGAGTGCTGTCCACCGGAGCCATAGCCGGTGTTGTGAACGGGGTTGAAACCACCAGTGGCACCCCCGGAGCCGCCACCGCCCGGCGAGCGGCCGAGCGCTGCTGCCGCTGAAGCAAGGAGCACAAAGGGGAGTTGACGATGACCACCACCCTTTGTAATCTCTTCCAAAGAGCGCTTGGGAGCAAAGCTTCCACAAAGGTCGGGAAGGGTTTTTGCATTGGAAGAATAGTTTGCAGATGATCGTATTTTTGCATTCAAACCGCTGAGCATGGCGAGGACAAGGGTGCGGTCGGTGACGGGTTCACCAAGGTCGGAGAGGCCGTCCGCCATGCTTTTGAGCCGCGGCAATAGTCGGTGACGGTGAGATCCCCTTGGACGGCCATGAAATTCGCAGAGATTCAATGCACGGCGTTCTCTGCTGCCCAAGAATTGGTGTTCGATGTCGCGCTGTTTACACGAGCCGCTGCATCGGAGGTCATCACAATTTCCAATAGCTCGGTGGAGATGGACCCAGATCCGTGCAAAGGACGACGCATCCATGCGCACTCCACCGGTGGGCGCCGCCGAGAGGACATGATCGAGAGTGCATATTTGCCGAGGGTGACGAGGAACAAGCCGCGCCATTTGGTGTAGTTGGAGGAAGCGAGGTCCAAGGTGATCGGCACTAAGGCTTTGATGTTGAGGACTCCGATCGCCTGGGAGTGCAGAGTTGCAATTGCATCGCATCGAGGACGGCAGAGGGACATCGCGGGACGCCGCCGATGGTCGAGCAGGTATGGGAAGGATCCCGCAGAGGAGTTGTCGGCCGCGCGGTCCGAGAAGGAGATGCCGCGCGTTGACGGCGCAAAGTGAGGGCAGAGAGGGCCGCACGCATCGCGCTGGCGCGTAGTGGCGCCGTGAGCCGGCGAGGGCCGCGGATGTCGCGCCGCCGGCCTCCTGGCCGCCACATCGGACTGGAGGGCTATCCGGACAACGGTTGCAGTCGCATCTGCAATGGCGTCTAGAGAGAGGGCGCCCAGGGAGGGTGTAGACGTGGCGTCCGTGGGAGACATGGGCGAAGCGCCGGAGATCGCCGGCGACGGAAGTTCGCACGAGGAGGTTGGTTAGGCGGAAGCGAAAAAAGTGGATCGCTCTGATACCATGTTGGCTCACGCGATAATTGATTAACTGACCAAAACGTGAGTACAAGTAGTGCAGCACCTTCCATATCCACTCTCCTGGTTTATAGCAACAGAACCGAAGGAGGGATAGAGGGCCAGCAAATATAAAAGGAAATACATGGAAAATACATATGGCTAACAGCTTCCTCTCTTGTTAAAGGCATCTACAGTAGCATCATGTCAGATGTTTCTTAGCTATATTAAATTAGCAAAATTCTATGCGGAGAAGAGAAGAGGTAAGGAGAGATAATGTATTGTCTCTTATGCAAGAGACGACTTAAATCTATAAATCAACACAAATAGCGAAAAGGTGTGTGTAGAGAAGCAGAGAGGGATTGGCACATACACTACACAGCTAAAGGGCTAGGGTGGCTCTGTATATATATGGTCCGGTGTAGGTATACAAAGAAAACATATACAAAGAAGACACATACAAGGTAAATGCATATAAAGAAATCTATCTAATAATTCTAATAATGTGGAACAGAAAGTTACGGTGAAAATAATATAAAATAGTTAGAGCAATGATTTACTGTTTGAAAATATTATCTTTAGTGCTGTCTTTAAGTAAAATAAAAGTGTTAAAGATAATCTTTGAGACAGAACATTGCATATGCACATGCAAGTCATTTGGGTAAGCATCTGACAGGCAGCCCTCAGAGATCTTCAAATCCTCCGATTCCTTCCCCCCTTCCCAGAATTCTTGAAATCCAAACCATCAACACCCAGGGGAACAATCTGGAGATACTTGGACTGGTCCTCATCAACAACAGATAAGTACACCTGCACAATGCAGGCAATACTGTGACCGCATCTCCATGAGCCGGAGCAGCACGGGAGCATTCAGGACCAGGTTCTTGGCATTGACGTCGGCGCCCCACAGAAGCAACTCCCGCGCGACACGCACCAGCACATCAACGAGTTCCTTGTACCGGCGGAGGCTGCTGTGCTATCCCGCCGAGATGTCGTGGGCACTGTCTTCCAAAGAGACAGAGGTGACCCCGTTCACCTCCGCGGCGAAGGCGGCCAGGCCAGCGACAAGCGGGAGCGGGTGCCGACCGGTGGTAAGCAACCACTTGGAGGCGCAGCGGAGGAGAAATCGGGCTTGGGGGAGAATCACCTTCGTATTTTCACCCGAGGCGGCGGAAAGCGAGGGCGAGAAGCGCACGGCGTGGTCGAGGGCGGCGGCGTAGTCGAAGGATGGGAGGGGAGGGAGGGAGGGGGAGGCGAGGTCAGCCAGCGAGGCCGTGGGGCAGGAAGCGGGGGCGGCGGCCTCGGCGAGGGAGAGCAGGATGCGGTGCGATCGTGCGACGAGCAAGGCGCAGCCGGCGGCGAGGGTGGGGAGGAAGGCGGCGCCCGGGGTGGCGAGGTTTCCGCCGTCTCCTCGACGCGGGTGGGCGAGGCTGAGGCGGGCTGCGATGGAGGTGATGGCGGCGGAAAGCTTTTGGTCGCGGTAGGGAGACTGGGAGTGGTGGCGGACGAAGGAGGAGACCCAGAGGTCGGGCCGGCCCTCTTCGGTGAAGGCGCCCTGCTGGACGAACTCCGCGGCGCCGGCGACTTGGATGCGGCCGCAGGAGGTGCAGACGAGCGCGGACCCAGCAACAGGGGAGACAGCCTCCGGCGAATTAGGGACCACCTCTAGGCTCCATGGATGAAGGACAGAGGAGGGAGGCGTTGGGACAGAGGTTGAAGACAACTCCAAGTCGCCAGCGGCTTCTTGGGTTGTCTCCAACAGAAAGTAGAAAGGCCCAGGCCCATTTTCGCATCACTCGTATTCATAAAAAAATGCTGTGAGTTTGCTCTAACGTCAAGATCAGCTGCAGTAATGCCCAAATGGGCCGCACAGCCTACTTATCCTGTCAACCTAGAGGGGCTATGCCGTATCGATCTGTAGACTCAGCTACGGATTCAAGTACTGCTCACCGAGCTCAGGGCCACGCTATCCGACACAGGCCAATTTAGCCTCACAGGACAAGGAAGCTCGTCTAGTCTATTTTGATTTAAAATATTTTAAAAATTGTAATGTTTTTTTAAAATGTTAAATTCAAAAATACACAAAAAAATTATAAATATAAATTACGTACGGATATACCCATAAAAGAGACAAATTGATACGGCACCAAGTACCAATACTAATTTGAATTGTGATTCCATATTACAAATTGGAGTTACATCTCATATTGGTGCTGATTTGCAATAAGAAGAAACCTTCGAACCCATTTTGGCCAAGAGAGAGGTGAGGGAGGCTGGGCAAGGGAGGAAGAAGAAAACCCTAATAATGCATAGATGCAGGAGAAAACCCCAAGCATTTGGCCACATGGACAAGGAGTGCAGGAGGCGTGCGTAGTGCATGGAGAGGGGCAACTCATAGGGGCAGTGAATGAGCCACATGGGCACCTTGGTCACATCCCATGGGAAATCGGAAAGCACGTGTATGTCGATCAAGCAAAGATGGAAAGACTCGGGGTTTATTTTGGCAAAGGGAATCCGAATAGAGATCAAAGCTAGGCCGTGATGCATGAGGAGCTAGGAGATTGAGCTAGCAACGAGTTGAATTACGAATGGTTATTTCTTGCATGTCAAGAAAGAAAGGCCGAGCTAGAAAAGGGTGCTAAGCCAGGAAAACAAGCCAAGCCAAGCTAGGGAAACAATTATTTCTTGTACGTGAAAAAAGAGCAAGCTCCTCAATTCAGATCAAGGAGAAGAGACTGAGTTTGATACGTCTGTTTGCAAGTCGTGTGGAGCAAGAACCTAGCCAAGCTAGAAAGGAGCCAGGAAGGTTTGAGCCAGAAAAGGAAATCAAGACAAAAGAAGTGAAGAAGCCAGGAACTGAATCCAAGCTTGGGAGCAAAGGTGGGTGCGACTTCTCAGATTAATTCCATACGGATTGGATCCATATCAATTCAAATCAATGTTTAGCATAACTATGAGTCCATTTTAATTTGTTTCCTTTCTTAGAGATAGAGTCCAGATCTTTTTTCTCTATGAGTCTGAGTTAGATACATTGTACATGTGTTGAGACCGAGTCAGTCTTGGTTGTTAGTGTGTGTGAGTTTTGTGCGTGTGTGCTATGGTCGTGCCCCTTGGAGACACCAATATAAGGCCAGGGACAACCCCATGTAAAAACCAAATCATTATGTTTAGAATATGAAATGAAATAAAATAAAATAAAGCCACTTGGCACCATGTTTGGGTGTGTTCTTAAGAAGAGTTGAGAGATTGTTGAGAAGAGAACAGATTGCTGTGAGAGAGTTAGGGTTCGTGATTTTTAGCGAGAGATGAGTATATCATCTTGTGTGCAAGTTGAGAATACCTTGTTCTCAGATTGTGCCGAAGGCATTGATCTTACAATTCAATCATATCATATCGGTTTATGAGGTTTCATGGGTGGTATCGTGAAAAATCAGTCTATTTGCACATCAATCAATGTTTACCGCTGGTTGATCCGTATCATTGTGGTATTAGAGCTATCGTTGCTCGCAGTACCTTGTTGCTTCGAAGATCAATAGAGGACACATCACATATGGAGTTGATCATCCAATTGAGCTTTCAATTGGAGACGTGAGAGGAGGACCGGCCACAGAAACTGAACCAATTAGGTTTGTTCTTTTGTCGATGTTGGGTGGGAAACACCAACTGCGCCATGATGATGGACCAAGGGGATTTCATCAATGCAGTGAGTAAAACACTTATGGATAGATTGGGGTTGACGATAACACCACACCCGAAGCCATATCGGTTGCCGTGATTAGACCGATATATCCCAACTACGCAACAAGTGGAGGTATTTTCTTTGGACGGTATGTCGCAGCTTGTTACTTGTGATGTAATTCCTATACATATGCAAGCATGTTCATTGGTATTGGGCGCATATTGGCTGCTAGAACAGGACATACGGTTAGCTGCTTCAAGTCCAGTCATACGCTTTTCTTTTCTACAGAAAAGAACACGTTAGGAAATCGAATCATGGACAAACAAACAATAGTTGGAGGATCGACAATGATGTGATAAGGCAATGGCAAAGTTTAAAACGCAGTAGGTAGCGCAATGGAGAAAGCACTTGAAGAAGAAAAGAGGGCGGAGGAGGTAAGCACTACTTGTGCATAACCAAAAGAAGATGTGCACCATAATGCTGACCATGGGCAGCGAGAGGGGGTGCCATCTGAAGGTAATGTATAGCAAGATGGTTTGAGAATGATGACCAAGAAGGTTTGAGTTGATGACACCACAATTTTTGCGACAGGGCAGCGAACCAACGTGTTCAAATTTGAGTGCAAAATTAGCAACAAATTTTGTAAGCCTATCGTTGATGGTAGTAGTTACAATAACATCATTAGCAAGGATTTGACACAAGCTTTGGAATTGGCAACATGGCGACATCCAGAACCGTATTATGCACAATGGTTGCATAATGTCGGTAAGTGAAAAATAACTTACTGTGTCAAAGTTTCTTTTTCAGTGGGAAACTATCACGACAAGGTGGAGTGTGATGCCATACCAATGCACGTATATCACATGCTGTTGGGGTGTCTATAGTAGTACAATCGCAATGCCACACACCACAAGAGGTCCAACAAGTACTCTATGATGTATGACGACAGACCATACACATTGAGTCCTCTGCTGGAGAGTGCGATCTATACTGAAAACATCGTCATCAAAGAGAAGGCTAAGAAGAATACCCCAAAACTAAGGACGATTTTTCTTGAAAAGTAGGGGGATGATGCAACACCAAGTACAAATACTACTTTGAATTGTGATTCCACATTACAAATTAGAGTTACATCTCATATTGGTGCCCATTTGCAACAAGGAGAAACCCAAGAGCCAATTTTGGTTGAGGGGGGTGAGGGAAGCTTGCCAAAGGAGGAAGAAGGAAACCCTAACTGTGCATACGATGCAGGAGGAAAATCCAAGCATTTGGCCACATGGACAAGGAGCGCATGAGGCATGTGTAGTGCATGGAGAGGGGCGATGCATGGGGGTACTGCATGAGCCTCATGGGCACCTTGGTCAGATGGGATGCATAGGGAAATCATGAAAGCACATGCATGTTGATCAAGCAAAGAAGGAAAGACTTGGGGTTTATTTTGGCAAGAGGATTCTGAATAGAGATCAAAGCCAAGTTGTGATGCATAGGGAGCCAGGAGACTGAGCCAACAACAAGTTGAGTTGGGGACAATTATTTTCTTGGTTGTGAAGAAAGAAGGGTCGAGCCAAGAAAGGGTGCTAAGCCAAGCCAAGCTAGGGAAATAATTATTTCTTGTGCGTGAAGAAAGAGCCAGCTCCTCAATTCAGATCAAGAAGAAGTGACCAAGTCTAATATGCCCGTTTGCGAGTCATGTGGAGCCAAAACCAAGCCGTGCTAGAAAGGAGCCAGGAAAGTTTGAGCCAGAAAAGGAAATCAAGCCAAAAGAAGAGAAGAAGCTAGGAACCGAATCCAAGCCAGTTGCAAAGGAGGGTGCGACTTCTTAGATTAATTCCATGTGAATTGGATCCATATCAATTCAAATCAGTGTTTAGGGTATATATGAGTCTTTTATTAATTTGTTTCCTTTCTTAGAGATAGAGTCCATACCTATTTTTCTCTTTGAGTTCGAGTTAGATATATTATACGTGTGTTGAGATCGAGTCGATCTTTGTTGTTTGTGTTCATGAATTTTGTGCGTGTGTGCTATGGATGTGCCCTTTGGAGGCGCCAATATCAGGCCAGGGGATGCCCCCATGTAAAGACCATAAAATTATGTTTAGAATATGAAATAAAATAGAAAAGCCATTTGGCACCATGTTTGGATGTGTTCTTGAGAAGAGTTGAGAGATTTGCTGTGAGAGAGTTAGGGTTCATGATTTTCAGCGAGAGAGGAAGATATCATCTTGTATGCAAGTTGAGAATATCTTATTCTCATATTGTACCAAAGGCATTGATCTTGCAATTCGATCATATCATATCGGTTTGCGAGGTTTCGAGGGTGTAACCGTGATAGATTGGGCTATTCATGCATCAATTAATGTTTAAATGGTTGCATCCCTAAAAACTTTGCAAGTAAAAACTCAACTTGAGAAAACCTAGGCAGAGAAAAAAGAGTACACCCTATAACTCTAAGGTACATGTAAAAAATGAGAAAAGGTACAATGTACATCGATGCTCTAAGGGTTGTCATCTCGATAAAGATTGTTAAACATGTCTGCCAACTCTGTATTCTTTACAAAGTGTTGAGCTCATGAATGAGCTTATTCCTAGTTTTTCACTGTTAGAAGTACTTCCATCATCTCACTCATAAGACTTGTTCTTCTCTCCTCCAATATTCTTATAGAAAGATTTAAAGTAAACTAAAAAAACTATCAAGATAGGAATAATTAACACATTCCATGCTAATATGGATAGCACCGGATATGTTATCTTATGCTCGTACCACCATTCCAAAAATATTGAAGTCCTCTTCCTGGTGATCCATGGGATCACTATCCAAAAAGGTGGATAGTTCCCCATTGCTACGATGGTTATGTATCGCTCCAGTACTTGATGTTGTAGAACTTAATCTTCTAGAGGAAACTAGTGCACCAAAGATTTTGCCCCACATAGTTTTCTTCTTACCTATGATGGGTGCTGTTGGAGCTCATTGCAAGTGAACTCTCTAAAACTTTAGTTTATACTTTTGATAAATATTGAATAATTTAGTATGAACATCTAAAAAAAGTTAGAATAATCTATCCTTACAGCCTGACTCACAAGTCCAACAACATTAGTGAATCCTTGAAGTTTAGCTCTATGATCTAAAATAAATACAAATACATATAAATATAAATATAGAATCTCTTTATAATATTTCTAATATTTAGTTTACATTGTAAAAATAGCCTCTCGTAATACTATCTCATTTTCATTAGCCTTCAAGTGACCTGCAATCACAAGAATATGATGCACAATTAAAGGAGATGTTGGATAATAAAATTTGGATAAAGCAACAGTGGAATCATAAAAGAGATCTAAAAATGATAGTAACTTTTTAGCGACATACCAATGTTGCTCAATCAATAGTGTGCTTCCGTCATGGTTGTGATAGTACGTGTGAGTAAAAATAGAAATTTTGCTCTTGTAGGGTAAAAGGTTTCGTAGCGTCACATAAGTAGACTTCCACCTTACCGGCATATCCAAATTAAACTTTCTTGGACATACACTCATTGCAATGCAAAAGTTCTTATATGCTGCTATTCGTTGGTTAGAATAATTTAGGAAAGATATTGCATTGCGAAAAGCTTTAATACACAGATCCAACCTCTTTAAACTATATTTAACTATACGATTAATAATATGATAGGCACATCTTTGATGTAGCAAGATGGATCAGCATATGTACTAAATAACAGAGTGAGAATATCCATTGCTCTAGAGTTTACTGCAACATTATTCAAAATAATTGCAAAAAGTTTATTTCTAAGACCAAAATCTTTTACTACTTTGATAATACATTCTGCAATATTCTTATCCATATGTGCTTCATCAATTAGTTTAAAACCTGTAATTCTTTTTTTAATTACCCAGTCATCGTTAACATAATGAGCAACTACACTAATATAATCCTTCCTACCTCTACCACTCCATATGTCCGAGGCCAAGGCCACCTAAAATGTACAAGTCTTGAAGAGTTCTTTTAATTTAGCATGACCATTATTATAGTATTTAAATAAATCTCTAGTTATTGTCTATCTAGAAGTGTAGAAAATCTAGGATTATGTGTAGTCTTAATGTATTTTTCAAATGCTTTAGATTCACCAAAGTTTAAAGGTAGATCATGTGAGGTAATTAAACGATAAAGAGATTCTCGAGCTACCTCAGGACTATAATCCTAGCTATGTACCGTACCATCAGGATTGTACTACAGGGGCGTCTACCTCATGATTATCCCTTGTTTTTCTTTACATCTTTGGGTGTATCTGATCAAGTACCCCGATCTACTTATAGACTTTATAGATAATTCATGATGATAAATTTTACAACAACATATCTTACCTAAGCTTCATTTTTGTTTCGCTTCAATATCTTATCGAAATCTATCCACACATCTGATGTATTGGGTCTAGATCTGTTTACTTTGGTGCTTGTAGATATACAGACACTTGTAAAGCCTGGCAATTATATTACTTGCTCTTCCATTTGAGGTGGAGATGTATCATTTCCAAAGGATACAAGACCCTTCGGTGAAATTCCGAAATCACTCATAGGAAAATTATCAAAAAATTTTATGGAGAAAAATACAAAATGCAAATAAAAATTACACTATTATCTATTTTACATCATAACAAAGAAAAATAAAAACAATAAAAATCAATGAAAATTAGTAATGTTACATATTTTCTTGATCAGAATGGATTTTGATATTTTGGATTTTTGGCAAAAATATTTTGAATTTTGTCAAATTATCACAAAGTGGATCAAAATTTTCACAAGAGAATTGAGAAGAGAGTGAAGGTTGAATGGTGGCTGAATAAGGGGGTTTGTCGCCTATTTATAGAAAAGTTGAGATTTTTAATTTTTATTTTTAAGCTCCCTAACGATTATAAATGGTTGCAATATTCAAAAATTGGCGCTACCATGCCTAACGGGTGAAAGCTTGAAGCTAAATGGGTCGTTCATGCTAGACCATGCCAACGTGCCATGCCTAGCCTGCATAATGGGCTACTATCGTGCCTATTTGTGTTGTGCCCAACGGAACATGTTCATGTCAGATCATGCCTAATGGGCTAAATGGGCCGCTGTCGTGCCTGTTCGTGTCATGCCTAATAGGCCAGGCTCATGCTGGGTTGTGCTTGGCCTGGCACTATTTGTGTCATGTCGTGCCAGCACGTTGGGCTAGGGTGGATGCCCAATCACAGCCCAGTCCATCGTGTTGTGCCAGCCCACCCCATTTAGGTCATGGGCCAGGCCAACAATGCTATGCTTCTGGCCAGCTCGACTAGCACAACCCATTCGACCACCTCTAATTAGCTATCTCTTATGCAGGTTCGGAAAGAACCATGGCCTTATTGAAAACAACTTTTGGCTTCTAGCTTGCAAAAGCCAAAAGCTGTTTTTGAATGTGTTGACTTCTTAACAAAGTTTTTTCCTTTTCTTTTTTTCTCTTTTTTTGCATTATCTATGGATATATAATATTTTTTTATTTTCACTATTTTTTCTTTAATTGAATGGTTCAGGTAAAAGTTAACAGCCGCTATAGTGTCCATTTCAACCAAAAGCCATCAGCAAAAGCTGTTTTTGAACTATGAGGTAGCAGGCAAGATTAATTCCCTTTAACTATGTTTTGAGTTTATTAGAGGGAAAAGGGCGGTGAGTGTTGTTTGGACAATGATAGTTCATTTGGCTTTCCAAAGATTGGTTGATACTGCTGTATGATCATAACTTTTTTCAACAAAAGTTACCTAGTGTCCCCTTGGGTGCACCCGCCCCCATTTGTGAAATTTTGTAAAAAGTGTTGGAGCTAATATTGACTCATGCTAGTTGTGTTGAGCAGACCATGATTGAAGCAATCATAGCGTACTGTAGCAGTCTGAAATCACTGTAGTACTCGTAAGTACTATAGCATTTTGAAATTACCATAGCATTCATAAATATTGTAGCAATATGAAATCACTGTAGCACTCGTAAGTACTATAGTAGTCTGAAATCACTATAGCACTTGTAAAGAACTATAGCAGTCTTAAGGTGCTATAACAGGGAGCAGTCTAAGTCGTCGGAGCCTGGACATGGTCTCAGCGAGACTGGGTTTTCTAGGTAATGTGCGAGTCGTGGAGTCGTGGTGTGAGGTGTGCACAAGTCGTGAAGTCGTGGTCGGTAGAACCGGATCACAGAGTGACTATTTATATTCATTATAATCAGTCTGTTAAGATAAGAGGAGTGAATAACAGAGAAAATAAAAAACAACGTAAGTTGTGTTACGCATTAACAAATTTTTGTATTCTTTGTTGTTCATTGTCTTCCCCATGAAAGTGTGTGTCCATAGGTAAACCGTGTGTGTGATCCTAGTGTTGTGTTTCAATAATGGGTATCAGAGCGAGGTGCGAGGAGAAGCTGCCTAGCAATGACTCGCTAGTCGGCGTAATGGGGTGTGCAGCGACATGCGTCAGGTGGAGGTGCACACGTAATGGTGACGAGTCGGCTGTAGGACCATGCGCTCAGGAGCACAACAACGAAGGTCCACGAGGCCATGGTGAGGCTAGCGTGGTGTGCTAGAATTGTACGTGATGTGCACACCGACGGCGGCAGCATGATCGCCATGGTGTGGCGACAACAGGCGCACCAACGATAGACTCCATGCAACGTGGAGGTTGGCGGCGGCGCGGGTGGGCTGCAAGGCGTAAGCGGTGTCGACAGCGAATGGCATTCTTCCACCATCAGCAGTGTCATGGTGTAAGGTGTCGTGAACACGGCAATGTCTAAAGCAGTGGCGGCATTGTCTAAGTATTTGTCGAGATCCGAATATGTAAATTTGGACTCTCTGTGTAAACTGCACTAGTCCAGAATCACACTAGTGCACACAGTCAAACATAGATGTAATCACAACCATACACACGCTAAAATAAAGGAAAACTCAAATATCGATAAATCTCAAAAGTACGACTTTATGGCCAAGCTTATAATATCTCTAGCCAGAAGGGCTTTAAAACTAGAAGCAAAAATCCAAAATAAAGCGTAGCGGCTAATCGACAAGTCCATAGGCAATCAAGTGGAGAACGAAGCCTAATACGTGAAGTCGTCGAAGTATTCTCCTTCTGGAACCACAATCCACAAGTTTTCATAAATAACTATACCTCGTGTGAAATCACCGAGCATTGTCCATGACTGAGAACGCGGCTATTTGAATAGTTTTACACTATGTAGAGGTTGCACAACTATACCCACACGATGTGATAATCCTCACATTAAAGATAATCACAACAAGGCCTTTACAAACTTCAATTCCAACCCAATCCTGCCCGCTAGGGTTTCGCATCACACCCCCTCTTGCGTCACATGGAAATCAGCAACCATATTCATCTCAATGGCAAGATTAAAGTTGAAACCTCCAAAATTAGTCAGCCGGGTCTATCCCATACTAGACATATGGTTTGCACGATAAAACTCAGATAAATGGCGCACAAAGTTAAGTCCTTACGTGTACCCGGGCGAGACTACCACATCCCTCGAAGCGAATCCACACTTCCCCTTTTACTGCACGATCACTCGCCCGAATGGAAACCAAGTTTGTATAACCACCGCCAATGACGCACCAACGTCATGGCCCAAATTTTATAACCGTGGATCCAACCACGATCCTCTATGGCTCCAACCACGATTCAATATCTCATTAAGTCAACTTAATTAATCACATGTGATGATAAACCCTTTCGCAAAATAAGTAAGGCTAAGCATTCTAATCGTACCAACCCATGTGATAATTACATAGCATCACTAGTCAAGATCCCCAACCTATGGTGACAATGACATCATGATATTCCAAATTATCATGGTGGGAAACAATCAAATAGGAAGATAACTACCAGGTACAAGGGTTGTATAAAAGTAGCGATGCAAGATAGTTGAAAATAAAATAATTAAATACTAGATTGCAAATTGGGTTCAACATGATCAAAAGACACGACTTGCCTTGGTTATGCTCAGTGAGGTACTCTTGGTCTTCAGGCGTAGCTCCTGCTCCTCCAGAATCGGAATCTAACGAGAGAGAAAACGACTAAAACAAGAAAAACACATAAAATGATAACCAATGAACTCCACAAATCATGAAACTAGAACTAAAAGCTATAGCTCGATTTTAGATGAATTTAGAAAAAAGAACGGGGTCAATCGGAGCTAGGATGAAGGAGAACGAGCTCTCGAAAAATCAGATCTAAAGAAAAAGGGCTGAAATTCGGAAAGGTCACTGTTTCATGGATTCGGTGCACGGTTTGGAGGGTCTACGGTGGGCGTGGTCTATGGAACAGTGCACAAGGCTGATGTGGCCGGCTGAGGTGATGACACGTGTCCAGCTGGCGTGGCTTGCTACGTGGGTAGGGCAGAGGTGGCTGGTGCTCGGGCGCGGTGGTGGCTGGATCCAACGGTTCGGGAGGCGACACGTGGCGCCATCCGGTGCATCGATTCGGATCTGGATGAGTAGTGAGGATAGGGCGCGGCGGCCGTTGGATGGTTGATGCATGGCGGGCACGGCGGGCAAAGCGTCGCAGCGCGAGGCGGCGTAGACGCTGGCGCGATGCGGGTGTGGCACGCGGACCAAGGGCAGTGCAACGGTTGCGTCCAGCGACCGGGCGGCGAACACGGGCACGTGGGGGGATTTCGGCGATGGTCCGGCGGCGGGTTCAACGGCGGCGTGGGATGTGACAGCAGTTCGGCACGGGGTAACGGTAGCGCTCACCAGCGAGGACGTCTTCCGGCGACGGCGAGGATCGATGAAGGTCGGCGGGCACGGCCGATGACAGGAATGGTGGCGGTGCGAGGAGACGGCGGTGGCACACGGATTCTCGGCGGCTTGGAGTGGCGAGAAGAGGCGGCGGGGGTGGCGGCTTTTGAAGCTCGGAACCCGAGGACGTCCGGGTCGAACGCGGCGCGGGGACGAAACCGGATCGGAGACGATGACGGAGGGCTTGACGCATGGCGCATCGTACGGATGGGATCGAGTCCGAGCGATGCGCGGCGCGGTGCATACGCGAGCCGACGCGGGATGGATGCTGCGTGGCGCGGGTGACCGATCGTGCGGCGGGGAACAAACGGGGTGCAGGCGGATGCGGTCGCTACGGCAAACGGGGCGACGCGAGCAGCAAGGGCGCGATGGCTGCCACGTGGGGGGTGGCTGCGATCGGGCGGCGGGCGAGCGCGCGCTGGCGCGAGGCATGGGCCGGTGAGGGAGAGAGGGCGGCGAGCCGATGGATGGCTGTCGCGTGGCCGGTGGGGGAGATTGAGCGGCGGGAGCGCGCGAGCGAGGGAGCGGCCGGCCAAGCGCGCGCGTGGGCCAGCCGAGGAGGCGGGTATGCGGGAGGTGAACGGCTGCCGACGCATGGCAGGCGGGGGCAGACCAGGAAGAGGTGGGCCGGGCCGGGTCTGGCCCGCTAGGGTGGGGGGGGAATTTTCAGGATTTTTCTCTTTTCACAAAATTCAAATAAATTACCAGGAGCTTCAGAAAATAGCAAATAAATCCCAAAAATTCACCAAAAATACCAAAAAATTTCTTGAGACACAAGGAACCGAAATAAAATATATTCAACTTATTTTAATATTTATTTTAATCATATTAAATCATTTTAAATTCCAAAAATTCATTATAGGCTTGAATTAATTCCAGAAAATTCTAAAAATTTATTTTTAAATTCAGGGTTTTAAAAACTCCCAAAAATCAAGATGTTACAGTATTGTGTTACGTATAGTTGAGTTCGTGTACGAGTATGAATGCACGATTGCATTTTGAGTCATTTGGCACAGTAGGTGTGTTGCATGTGTCATTTATTTGATCGTGCACGTAGGAGGTGTGTTACATACGTGCGCATATTTATGTCATGATCATGCACGTAGATGAGTCAGTGCATGATACATGTGAGTGTATATGAGTTCTTGTAATTGTATCTAAGTTCTCATATATGTGCGCTCTGATAAGAGTCTCCATCACCATTAAGTTGTATCATTGGTGAAAGACAATTGGAGCTGAGGAAGAGGTCAAAGTCATCGATAAAGTGTGTCACCGATGGTAAAGAAGTGAAAGATGCCGGAGAGGTGTGTTACCGACGACATGGTTAGCAAGAAGAAGGCAAAATTCCTTAGAGATGTGTCAAAAGATCGGATTTCGTCTTGTGAAGTTTAACAAGTCAAGATTAAGGGGGAGATTGTTGGAACTAATCTTGACTCATGCTAGTTGTGTTGAGCAAACTGTGGTCGAAGTAGTCATAGCATACCAGAGCAATGAGAGCACTATAGCGATCGAAATCACCGCAAAGACTTGCAAGCATCAGAGCACTAGTAAATCAGAGCGATCTGAAATCACCGTAGCACTCGTAAGCACCATTGCATCAAATCATTGTAGCACCGATAAAGCATCAGAGCAAACTAAAAGAACTGAAAGATCTTAAGGCATCAGAGTAGCGAGCGCCTCGTAAGTCGAGAAGTCGGACGTGGTCTCAACGAGACCTAGTTTTTCGGGTAGTGCACGAGTCGTGGTGCGAGGTGTGCGCAAGTCGTGGAGTCGTGGCCGGTAGAACCAGATTACAGAGTATCTATTTATATTCATTGTAATCAGTCTGTGAAGGTAAGAGGATTAAATAACAGAGAAAAGAAAAAACAGCGTAATCTGTGTTACGCGTCGGTAAATTCTTATATTCTGTGTTGTTCATTGTCTTCTCTATAAAAATATGTGTCTAAGGATAAACTATGTATGTGATTTTGATGTTGTGTTCCAACAAAAAGTTCGTGATGCACCATTCCAAAATTTGGCCTCGGTTTGCTTCAAGTATGTCAGCCAGTAGGTTTGCCTCTCAAATCAATTACGATCTGTCTGTGATTTAGCTTCTTAACCATAGACTCTTTGTCAGTTAGTCAATTACGATTCCGATGTTTTTAGGAACTTGATAAAGTCGATTACGATTTCGATGTTTATATGAACTTGGCAAATAGAATGAAATCAACTGAGACTTATTTTAGATCTTGGGTGGCACACAGACGAGAGGTGTGAGGGCCATGAGGCTAGGCCGTTGCCTACCTGCCTCGGCTCGCACCGCCTAGACTTATTTTGCATGAATCCGCCGCCGCACACCAGTGCACCGATCATCATTCAAATTTCGAAAGGGCAAGGGCAAACTAGTCCATAGCATATTGTCGACTTTCTATCTTGTAAAAAACGGAGTAACGTGTCCCCTTGTCCACAGGTAGCAAAGTCAAGAATTAACACATGCTTTCTTCAAATCCTACGTACGTATGTTATTACATATACTACAAAAGTAGCATAAGACTCACCCGCTTGATTAAGACACACAAACCAATTCTTAGCCTAACGACTCCAAATTGGAAACACTATTGACCAATAACGATGTGTCATTGCACGCATGTATGCACACAAGGTTTATAATTAATTTTGCCATGTCGCTGTCCGAGGTCCCCTCTGCTTGTTTGTTTGAGTACTATTCTGATGTGCTTGCATTAATATATCTAGGGTTAATTAAATTTCCTTGCCCTTGCTTCAACTCAAAGCGAGGAGTATTGTCACCGGATGGAGTCGCTGTAAGACCTAGACAGAGATTCTGACGGCCGACTCGATCACGCACGTGACAGTAGTAGCAAGCCGGTCCGACTGATTATAAATTAATATGTAATAGGAAAAAGGCACAGAAAGAAAAGAGAATGTTAATCAGAAAAGGCTATCAAACCAATCTTGAATTTGAAGAAACAAAACTTTGTTCTTTGCTCTACGGATAACATGGAAAATTCTAAATTGAATTTTTGCTTCCAATTATCTTGCGTTGGAGTGATGTTCTCAGAACTTCCTTGTCCCTTGTAGTCCGTAGGCTCCACGGCTCTCTCTCTCTCTCTCTCCCCTACTCTTTCTTATCTTTTAAGAAAGAAGAATCGCCATTGACCATTTAATTTCTTTTTGGTGTTCTTTTTCTTGGTTTATTTGGGTTTCCTGCTAGGAATGTTGTCTCATGTTTAGATCAGCAGGACATCGCAACTCGATGCCCCAGTTCATTTTTATTGAAACTGGTAAAACATTGACAGCTCAAGTTCAGAACTACCTTGCTGTTCGATACCAGAAGATATTCATTACATGCCCGGACTCTCACGGAGTCTAATTCCTGGACTAAAAAAAAGCAAAGTACCGTTGTGCTTGTTTTAGCGATGACTTCTAACTTTTGGCTGAAATTTCACTGTAGCTGGTTTTTTTTACTGTAGCTGATTTGGCTTTTTAGGTATAATTAATTTAAAAAAATGTAAAAATAGAAAAAACATGTTAACCCATTAGAGACAATACAAAGGAACACGGAAAAAAGAAAATACAAAAAAGTCTAAAATATCTAAAAAAAATTCAGAAAAAGACGAAATACTGAATAGTGAAAAAAAAGCAGAAACTAAAAGCAGAAGCCGAAAAAAGTCGAAATGAGCGGATATGCGATCTCCTCCTCTGTCAGGACTTTTTCTTCTTTCGCTGCTGCGATTTCAGTTTACTACTGGTTCACCCTAAGCTGCAGGTCTAGTTTTATTGAATTCCCTGCGTATTGACTTTTAAAAACTACTTTTCTACGGTAAATAGTTTTTCTATAATACCTAACTTTCAAACAAAATATCTTTTAAAGATAAGATCTACTACTCAATTATAGTACATACTACAGTAATTTTATTTATATCGATCAAAATTGCATACGTGGTTAGGTCTAACCTACCTTAGTCCAATTCCTAAGGCTAGGCCAAGCATCTACTAATTTCTTGGCACAATCTGAGAGCCTAAGCAGGGGTTCTACGTTATTTCGTAGGAACAAGGGAGAATTCACTCGCTTTAAACGGGCCAAAACCGGTTTCAGTCGAGTTACCAAACTTGCTATTTTCCATTCTAAAGTTTTCTCACAAAAATATCACACTGATTTGTAGCTACAGAACCAATGCGTGGACATCACAAAGTGGAGCAAAAATTTGGCGCCAACCACTCTTAGGACGGAGCGGGCACGTGGAGCCCAGAAAGCCCAAGCGCAGGGCCCACTTCCATCGCGCTCCGGCCGTCGCTCTCTCGCCGTTTTGTTCAGTGCACGTGTCACCTCAGCTCCACGTGGCAGCGTACCATCCACGGATGCTTGCTTGAAACGCACTCCCTCTCACTCGTTGGAACCGGGCATATTTGCTGAGGTGGCGTCGCTTATCCAATTAGAATTGTGGTAAATATCTCAAAATGACAGGGCTGTCCTCGTAGTCCTGGCCCGGCCTTTTCCTTTGCCATTTTTGTCCCGTCCGGGATTAGCAAGTCTCAAGCTCTCAGGTGCGGTCCAACAAGATTAAGCAGATCTTTGTCGGATGCTCATTGTTGGTGCTTTAAGGCTGGGATCATACAGCCTGCTCCATGGAGATTGAACGAGGATGTAATTCCTAGAGCTAATTATAGAGTTGATTATATTATTTTTATATTTATGATCTTTTAAATAATATATTATTTTTTTAATAAATATTTTTTCATATGTACGTAGATATATCACTGCAGCTCTATGCGGCAAAGCACGATCACTAGCTAGTCCCGTTTTTTTACCCACCGCGCGCGAATAAGAATAAGGCATAATTGCTGAGGTGGCCTCGCTTATCCCACTAAACTTGTAGTCCAAAAATGACAGGGCTACCCTTCCCGCCTTGCCTTTGCCAAGTTCAGATTTGCCATTTTTGCCCCGTACCGGGACAATTAATATCAATGGTTTTAATCTCTCAGGTGTGATCCATAGCAAAACTGATGAGAAATTAGATCCTCATTAATTACTGAAACTTTGAGACAGAGATCTCACATACTGCTCCATGGAGATAATTGTTCAGTGGGTCGGAGTGCAATTATTCTGTTTTGGGAATTGATACGACGCAGACGTCCGATCCTCACCCACTTAGAGGTCTACTCCGGGAATTTGCTAGCAGCCAAACATCCGAGCGAAGTAATAGCTTGTTAGGTTAATTTAAACCCTAGATTAATTTTATGGAGGCTTTTTGGTTCACCCTTTATTCCTCTCTTATTCGTGGTGCCGCTCACAATGCATAATAAGGCTAAAGGGTAGGGATCTATTTATAGGCTCCATTTTCAGGTGTTACAAAGTGACCCACCTGTTTCTGATATCCCGTGAGACTCCTGAACCATATCACCAACCACAATCAGACATACCAGTTTTATGAATCTAAAATATATTAATTCTAAGCACACAAGTGTAAGTCATGCGCCATGAGCAGATTATTTATGAGATCAATTCCAATCTGATCATGTAGGTCAACAGTCTACAGAGTTGATCCTACAAAACAAACCCAGCTATTCTGCCCTGTGTTGTACCCGGGTTAACAAATGCATGCATATTAAATTTCAATAGACTTGATCTAAATAAATATATCTATCATATTCCAGCACAGTCATCATCGGTACCTCGAGTATTAATTTCTCAAGTTAAATTTTGCATCAAAATATTCTCTATCACTTGCATCAATAATATAAATAATTCCATATTGAGTAAAATAGTCAATAACAACAATAAATATTGAAAGCTAAATAAAAATTCTAACATCTCCCAGTTGGCTGAAATATTTTAATTGATAAACTGAAGTCCTATGACTTAATCATACTTTAAAAATAATTCCTGACTAACTGGTTTAGCCACTGGATCTTCCTTCAATGTGTTTACTTTTACTTTAAAATAAGTGATAGGTTGTGATGCACTTTCCATGATCTTAAGTGATACAAGAAATTCCCTTAGCCATACACCTTCCTTTGCTGCTTCAAATGCAACAATGTATTTAGCTTCCATGAAGGAATGAGTAGCTATATCTTGTTTCTATTGTACTAACAAATAACACCTCTTGCCAAAGTAAATAGATAACAAAAACTATTTGCCAATTAGTATCAAGATAACCTTACAGCTTGAAGATTATGACCATCGATACATAATGAATAATCCATATATTTCTTTGACATATCACGTTACATATTTGATTTATTTTCAGTGCTCTTCCCTACGATTCTTTTGATATCCACTAATAATTCTAATGGCATGGCTAAGGTCATATCGTGTGAATAATATAGCATACATAAGACATTTCAAAACTGAAGAATAAGAAATTTTATTCATTCTAGCTTTTTCCTCAGAGTACTTGGACATAATTCCTCATTGAGCATACTTCCCTTCACAATAGGTGTATTACTGTGTTTGCAATAACTTTGTATATATGCATCGATCACCTTCTATCATTGAAAAATCCATATGACAAGATAGCATTATCAAAACTAATATTCCATTGATGTAAAACTTTTTTAAGACCACAAATTGATATATTCAACTTGCACACCTTATTTTCGCTCCCATTTTTCTCCAAAACTTTTTGGCTATTTCATATATATTTTCTCCTCCAAAAGACCATTACGAAAGACAATTTCAACATCCAATTGGTGGAGTTCAAAATTATAATAAGCCATTAAAGCAATAATAATATGAATTAAAGTAAATTTAGCAACAAGAAAAAATTCCACAAAGTTAATACCTTCCACTAATACAAAAAGAGTCATCACAGATGGTTCGGAACCATCATTATAGACGGTTCCTTGAACTGTCTAAATCAATGGGTTAGTGATAATCGAAGATTATCATAGACGGTTTGTAATAAGTCATCTGTGATAATCACAACACAAATGGTTCAGAACTAAAACCGTCTGTAAATACATAATATCACAGACGGTTCTAGCCACAAACTGTCTGTGATGACATAATATCACAAACGGTTCTAACCACAAACCGTCTGTGATGAGGACATATCATAGATGGTTCAAAATAAGAATCGTCTGTGATAATAGACACATCACAAACGGTTCTTGTCCCAAACCATTTGTGATACCTACATATCACAGACGGTTTTTGGTGGCAGCCGTCTGTGATATGGCTTCACAGACGGTTTATACCATAAAACCGTCTGTGATAGTACCTAAAATATTTACTATTTTTCAACTAGCTTCAGGAAATGCTAGCCATGATATGCCATCTGAAAGCGGAACGACGTACTTGAATTTGAATATCAGATCTGAATTACTTATAGTACTATATACACAAGAGAGCACTTACAAATTCACGGTTACAATTTCAGAAATATACTTACACTACAAGAAACTTTAGGCTAATGCAAGCTAGACTCACACATCCTTCATTAAATTACAATATAAAATAAGTACAGAGGAAAAAATCTAAGTAGCAAAAACATAAAGGCAACGAACACCATTTTAAATTTCTATACCAAAATCAACAGAATGCCACACTTTTAGGATGTAACAAGCAGAAGCCCCCTGCCGATGCCAACGACTTGGGATAGTGCGGATCTGCCATTGCCTTTTTTGTTTTCGTCTTGCTTCAAGCAAAATTTCAGCCACCCTTACTGAACCGAACACCTTCCCTCCCTTGCCGCGCACAAATGAGTTGGAGTAGTACTGGTGGTGTTGGTTCTTGGAGTAGAGAGAGGGGGATTAATAGGGGCGAGAGGTGGGGAGAAGACTGGTGCCTGCTGTTCGATGTAGAGAGAATGAATGGGTGAGATCGGGATCTAAGGGAGATGCCGCAGATCGGTGACATGGCGGGGCTTATCACAGATGGCTCGGATTAGAAATAGTCCGTGATACAGACATCACAAACGGTTCTTAACAAAACCATCTATGATAACTACATATATCATAGATGGTTTTTTAAAACCGTCAATAGTAATGATCAGACGGTAGAAGATAATATATCGGTACAATATAAATAGCTAGTATCAAAAGATAAAATAGAAAAGTTGTATATGGCTTATATATACTCATTTCAAAGGTTTCGATAAGATCTACAACTTTGCAGTTGAGATGAACCCCAAATTTCAAAGGAAAGATAAAATTTTTTTTTTGGCAAAAACAGAAACTGAAAACTTGCAACACAAATTCGGGGCCAAAGATGGCCGATTTTGGGGTCTTAGAGGGCGACTAGCTCAAGCCAGTTGCTTTTTTTGTTTTGGATTGGGATCATCATTAGCTTTCCAACGAGTACAAAAACGTTGAAAATAGACACCGGATGCAAAAGTTATATCCATTTTACTAAAGGTATCTCAGAACAAAATCTTACTCAAACTCAGGCGTGAGATTATGAAATTTTAGGGGTTTAGGAGGCGGGAAACATATCACAGATGATTTTTAATACAAACCATCTGTAATAACTTATTATCATAGACCTATGAAGTGTCATAGACGTTTTAAAGAGGTGCGAACCATGGCTTATTTTCTTGCTAGTTTGCACCCTCCCATCAAGCGAATCGCCAAGTTTCAACCCTACAACTACATAGTGGAGTTGGTGCATCAAGCTGCCAAGGCTGAGAGGCAAGTACAACAAGACATGAGGGCTTCAAAAATAACTTCCTACACTCCCCATATAGCACCTACAAAGGTAAATCCGCATCTCGTTTCAATTCATTTAAGACTAATCAATCTAGTAGAAGTTTTGCTCCTAGTGCAAGTGCTGCCCCTAAGCACAAACTATGCTACTACTTCCATTTCAAAGAGATCTCCAACACCTTCTTTGTCATCTTCCGTGGGTTCTACGGCTAAGAGTAGCTCCATTCAATGTTTTAAATGCCTTGGTCGTGGACATATGCAAAAGGATTGCTGAAATAATAAAATAATATTGATAACTGAAAATGAAAAGTATGATTCTGTTAGTGATAAAGATGAAAAGTACATTACTGATTTCAAGAAGAATGAGGATAACCATAGTGGAGAAAGAGGGGAGGAGGCCATGGGTGATGAGGCAATGGGGTCCCGTTCTTCCGATAGGATGATAACATTAATTTAGAGGAGAACGACTTTGATAATGTAAGATTCTAACCGGTCACGACTAGAACACCAAGCAATCACTAAACTATATTCCGAGTCGTTATCAACCGTACCAAGAATGCGGTTAACCTGACCACGAAGGTCTATTTCTGCATTTAACCGAAGAATACATAAGAACAAAATAACAAGTAATCTGAAATTGCAAATATTTATGAATTTTTGATAAGATAGGATTTCAAATAAGTATCTTAACTGTGTGGTCTAGTGACACACGTAGAAGATACAAGTTACAATGAAGGCTAACTAAACATAAACGAAATCGAAGAAAACTAGCAGGGTGTGACCTCCTTAAATAGGGGAGGGAAAGCCACACATAACTAAGAAATAAGGTGGTGGTACTATTTATGGTACTGTTCATGTGAACAGTACGATTATAAATAGCATGGGCAAAGAAGTGGGGGCACCTTTCTCTTAGGCCCAAGCATTATAAGGCCCAGTTTGGCCTAAACAGGTGATATAGCACTTTCTTTTGGTGATTGCGGTCTGTTCAGAATGAATTTGGAGGTAAGAATAGATTCGTTGAAAAGAGAACAAGATAAGTTTTTCATCAAATACTTACACACCCCAAACAGACTCTATATGTGAAAGTTATGAATGTTTGAAGTCGGACCTATCAGGCTGAATCCGAATTGATATGGAGGCCGAATTGAATTCTAAAATGTATTCTACTTGAACTCTTACTTGAATTGGTCAAAGAGTGATATGGTGCTGTACAAATACAAATGTTTATCATTAGATAGTATCATAGAGTTCATATAATATAAAGACACTACTAAAAACGAGCTCACTTGATAATTTAAGTGAAGTGTATGAGCTCTTGTAATTGGAATCGCAAGCATAGCAAATATGATTGTATCCATAGGGGTTATGTCCTCATCGTCCTCCCCTTCTTGAAAAGAAAGTCGTCTTCGGCTTTTGATAAGTTGAAAATAGAGTAACAAAGAAGCCAAAGTGTATGCATGCAATATGTATATGTCATCCATTTTAATAGTTCTTCGTTGTTGCACAATTAATGTTATAAAACAACAACAATCATAAAAGTTCATTGTATTATTAACCTAAGAGTAATCATATATGTTAATGAGCAAATCAAACTTTCTCACACAACAATTATCGCAACTTGTTTTTGCAAATGTAAGTGAAGCATTTATACAATTTAAATATCAGAACTTATAAACTTACAGTGGTAGCACATGTGGACAAATTTGCCACTTTTGAAGTCAAAGAAAGTTTATCCATATAATCAGATTTCAATTGAGCAATAGCAAATTCATCTAGTAAGGGTGAAAAGATTTGTATGTTCTTCCATGCTTCAACATCATTATTCATATTATCCATACTAGATGGTGCAATAAGAGATGAACACATAGGGATTGAAATATCACTAAATTCTATTATCCTCTCATCACGTACAAGATTCAGCATATAAGAATTGTTGTTCAAATTGACAAGTTTTAATTCATCCATGTGATCACAAGTTATGCATATTCGATATACAAGAAATTGATTGTCTACACTATAATTTCCAATCAAATTAAACTTATATGTGTAGGCATAAGCACTAGCTAGTGATTTTAAACATGAAATTTTAGCAAGGTCCTCAATCACACTAGACAGCTCTGTAGGATCACCGAACATGATATAATATATAGATCATCAGGAGATATTCTAGCAAGAACTTTCTTATAACTAATTAATTCCATATTATGTAAATTAAGCAAAAAAATTCAGAATATGGAATTTCTAATTGAACACATGAATTCTCACAATTACTCACCTTTTCACATTTAAATTCAGAACCATAGTTATTACCTTTATCGATCTCCTCAGATGATGTAAGTGTTGTAGATATCAAATCATTGTGATGAAGCAATGGGGTAGCAAGTACTTCATCTACAATTGTGGTTATCTCCTCGTCTTTTGCTTTCAATAACACCCATTGTTGAACATTCAACTCTTTCTCTTAAATGTCAACTTCCCTCTTTTCTTCAGCATGGTTCTCAATTTTCTGCAAATTGTTAGCCACAAAAAGGCACAAACACTAGTTTGTTTTTATGTTTCCTATCATCAAGCATTCTCAATTTTTCCTCAATATGGCTTTCAACCTTACAAGCAAGTATAAACAAATCAGAGAGATAATTATATTCTTTGTGAACAAGAAAGTTCTGAATGTCTTGATTAAGCCCACTTAAAAATCTACTGTGTTACTTCAGCATGTTTCTCTAAACCACAACATAACAAACAAGTTTTTAATCCATGATAGTATTCTCATACAGTTCTACTACCTTGTTTTAAATGTTGTAATTTATTTAACAAGTCATGTGAATAATATGAAGGAACTAATCTAGATCTCATGACTCGTTTCAAAGCATTCTAAGTTCTAGGTATATGTCATAGTCTATATTGTTCCCTCCACCAAAATAATGCAAAATCATTGAATTCACTAGTAGCAGCCTCAAATCTTTTATCATCAGGAAAATCATAGTATGCAAATTTTGATCTAATAATAATTCTCAATCAAGATAAACTTCAAGGTCATATCTACCAGTAATGGAGGAATTATAAACTTGGCATCATCATCATGTACCTCTCTTGTTAACCTACCCATACCTTGTTGATTTTGTCAGAGTCGACAGCGGTCACGATCATCGGAGCTCTCAACTTGGGTATATGTGTCGTAATTATTCTCTTCAACACCGTCATCCTCGTCCGCCGAAGAGTGAGGGGAAAATAGAGCACGTCGACCAGCTTGGCGTGGATGTTGCTCAATGTTCTCAATCATGTTGTTGATGGTTGTGAGGGCCTCGTTAAGCTGATCCAACACGTTGTAGATCTTCTTTGTTTTATAGTTCACCTCATAGCTGAAATGTTGCACGTGCATCCTTGTGCGAGAAGTGAGAGGTCTGACACTCTCAAGTTGAAAAGATTGATCATCATTATTGACATCATATTTCAAATTTTGTGAACCTACCATTGTCAGTAGAAAACAAGAAACTCACAAGAAAGATATTAGTTCCTATCAACTACTAGGAGGTAAAGTTTGACAAGTCACACATCTCTTAAGCTTTTACTAAACTCTTACGAGTTCTTACCAATACAAAATGGGTGGTGCATGTGGTGGCTGGTTCGTGATAACTTAACTCAAGTGAGGAGTATAGCGATTGCAAGGGCTGGTTCGACGTGCTTTGCTCAGTTAGTAAAAGGTGTAGCTTAGAAGGCTAGATATGTAGCAATGGAGACCAATTAGTTAATTTCATAAATTGTACATAATTGAATTATAGTTCGTATATAGCACTTAGCCTATGTTGCTGATCAAACAAGGATAGATGAAGGCTGAATCAGGTGTATAACAATGTATAGGAGTGACAATCATAGGATAATTCAATAGAATGCAATTTGGAATTGAAAAGCACATGAAGTGACCCAAGTTTAAAAATTGAAGATTTCTGTCCACTGGATAGCAACTCGGTATTTTGACTCTTTTTTCATGATTCTTTTTTTGTTGCTTCCTAACAAATTTTTCTATAACTTTTCTTTTGGGGACAAGTTCCAGAAACCGAAGAAAAAATTTGCACAAAAATCACAAGTCCAGATTGTTGCAGATTCAATCCAAAATTTTGGGTCAAACTTCACCACAGATATCTTTTAACTACCAATTTGGAGTGAAGCAAAATTTTAGGGGCAGTTAGATAATGAAGTTATAGATCTAATGGCGGTGGTTTCACTCAAAAAGAATCTCGGAAAGGAAAGTTATGGTGTTTTTGGTGGATATGGTAGAAAAGGCAATGATCTGGCCGAAATTGGAAATTATGGTGTGAGGTGTTCTTGATAGATTTTGACGTGAGGATTTATCGTTCGAATTTTTATAAGGACAAGAATATGACCAGCAACTAGACAATGCTAAGACAGACACAAATTTAATTTAGCAAACCAAAGCTAATAGATTGAAAAGCACAATGGGGTTTGGACAGCGAAAATTAATTCTTTTTGTAGGGCAATTTTTCTGAACTATAAGAAATAAAAACAAATCTACAAACTAAGGATACAAGAAATCATACTGGTCAACTGAAGCTCTGATACCACCTGATGAGACGATGGGGTATCGATCTTCCGATAGGATGATAACATCCATTTGGAGGAGAACGGCTTTGATGATGTAAGCTTCTAATCGGTCGTGACCAGAACACCAAACAATCACTAAACCATACTCCGAGTAGTTATCAACCGTACCAAGAACGTGGTTGGCCTAACCATGAAGGTCTATTCCTGTATGCAACCAAAGAACACGCAAGAACAAGATAATAAGTAATCTGAAATTACAAATATTTATGAATTTTTGATAAGATGAGATTCCGAATAAGAATCTTAACCAGGTGGTCTAGTCGACACACGCAGAAGATACATGTTGCAACGAAGACTAACTAAACATAAACGAAATTCAAGAAAACTAGTGAGGTGTGATCTCCTTAAATAGTGGAGGAGAAACCGTACATAACTAAGAAATAAGAGGGTAGTACTATTTATGGTATTGTTCACATAAATAGTACGGTCATAAATAGTATGGGCCAAGAGGTGGAAGTACCTTTCCCTTGAGCCCAAGCATTACAACGCCCAGTTTAGCCCAAATAGGTGACACAACACCTTCTTTTGGTGATTTGCGGTCTTCTCATGGTAGATTTGGAGGTAGGTCTAGGTCTGTTAGAAAGAGGAAAAAAATAAGCTTTTCATCAAGTACTCATACATCTCAAACGGACTCTGTATGTAAGAATTATGAACGTTTGAAGTCAGACCTATCAGGCTGAATCCGAATTGATATGGAGATCGAATTGGATTTCAAAATGTATTCCACTTGAACTCTTGCTTGAATTGGTCCAAAAGTGATATAATGCTATATAAATATACATATTCATCATTAGATATCATCATAGAGTTCATATAATATAAAGACACTCCTCAAAATAAGCTCACCTGATAATTTAAGTAAAGTGTACGAGCTCTTGTAATTGGAATTGCAAGCATAGCAAATATGGTTGTATCCATAGGGGTTATGTCCTCATCAATGGTGATGGGTATTGTGACCCCGAGTTCGATTCTAGCCTTGTGTGTACCCCTTCGGTGTTGAGCGTTCAAGCCAAATCCAACTATGAACAGTGCTGCAACCTTTTCCAAACTAGAGATTAGGTAATAAAAAATGGTAAGTATTGCAAGATTATTATTGATGGGGGAAGCTGTCATAATTTGGCTAATAAGGAACTTTGCACTAAACTTGGGTTGAAATATAAGAAAAATCCACATCCATATCAAATTCAATGGTTGAATAATGATGGCTCTATGAATATTGGATATACTATTGATGTTAGTTTTTAGATTGGTAATTGCAGAGATATTGTGGAGTGTGATGTGATTTTCATGGATGTATGTCTTTTACTTTTAGAGAGGCCATGACAATATGATTGATCTGTGATTCATAATGGTAGAATAAATCAATATAAGTTCATGTGGAATAATAAAGAAATAATATTATGACCTATGACTCCTTCTCAAATTGTGATTGAAAATATGCAAAAGAAATAAGTGCAAATAGAGAGTGAAAGAGGGAGGGAATAAAAGAATGTAATTTCACAAAAGGTGAGTAAGAGATAAAAGTTAAAATTGAGTGAAAAAAATCAAGAGTTAGGGAGAGAAAAAGTTAGTAATAATAGTTACAAAATCTGAGTTGAGAGAAATGAAAGATGATCCTACTAGGTTCACTTTGTGTTGTTTTACAAAAAAGCTTTGATGACTACTAATGACTTAACCTCTCTTCCTAGTGTTATCTCCCAAGTATTGTAGGTTTACGATGATGTGTTTCTGGAGGAGGTACCTATTGGTCTACCACTCATTTAAGGTTTTGAGTATCAGATTGACTTGGTTACAGGAGCCCCTCTTCCAAACCAGCCGCTGTACCGCACCAACCCAGAGGAGACAAAGGAAATTCAGTGGCAAGTGCTAGCACTTTTGGATAAAATGTACGTATGTGAGAGCCTTAGTCCTTGTATCATTCATGTTATTCTTGTTCCTAAGAAAGATGATACTTGGAGAATATACGTAGACTGTAGAGCTATCGACAATATTACTCTTTGCTATTATCATTCTATTCCTAGGCTAGATGATATTCTTGATGAGTCAATGGTTCTACTATCTTTTCTAAGATTGACTTGAGTAGTGGCTACCATCAAATAAGAATGAAATATTATGATGAATGAAAATCTATTTTTAAAACAAAATTTGGCTTGTATGAATGTTAGTGATGCCTTTTGGATTGTCTAATACTCCTATTACTTTCATGCGCTTGATTAACCAAGTTTTGAGACACTTCATTGAAAAATTTGTGGTAGTTTATTTTGGTGATATTCTGATATATAGCCACTCTTTGGATGATCATGCTGAACACAACAAACAATTGCTAGAAGTACATAGGTGTGAACGTTTGTATGCTAATCTTGAGTAGTGTACATTTTGCACTAGTAAGGTTCTATTCCTAGGCTATGTTGTTTCACCTCATGAAATTGAAGTAGATGAGTCTAAAATTGAAACTATTCAAAATTGGTCTACTTCTATAATGTTAATCAAATTCGTAACTTCCTTGAGCTTACTAGTTTTCATCAAGGATTTGTGAAAGACTTTAGCACCATTGTTGCCACATGAAATGAATTAACTAAAAAGAGAGTCATTTTTGAGTGGGGAGAAAAACAAGACAACTCTTGTTAGATTGAAGAAATATTTGACTGAAGTACTATTGCTTGTTTTACCTGATTTCATTAAAACATTTGAGATTGAATGTGATACTAGTGGAATAGGTAATAGTGCTGTTTTGATGCAAGAACAAAAACCCGTTGCATATTTTAGAGAGAAACTTTATAGTGCACAATTGAATTACCCTACTTATAATAAAGAATTGTATGCTCTTCTGCATGTGTTGAAAACTTAGCAACATTATCTTTGACCTAAGGAATTTATGACACATTCTGGTCATGAAGCTTTAAAATGCTTAAAGGGCAAAGCGAAATTGAATCATAGACACACCAAGTGAGTAGAATTCATTGAGACCTTTCCATACATTGTCAAATATAAGAAAGGCAAAGAGAATGTGGTAGTTGATGCATTGTCTAGAAAACATATGTTTTTGACTCAATTGGAAGTAAAGGTACCAAGATTAGAATGTTTGAAAGATTTGTATACTTTCGATCATGAATTTTCAGTACAATATTCTAATTGCCAAGATAGGAAAGGGTGGGATCTGTTTCATATTTATAATGGTTTTCTCTGTCGCATGAATAAGCTATGTATTCCAGATTCTTCCATGCATTTGCTACTATTATAGGAGTTTCATGCAGGGGACTGATGGGACATTTTATAAGAGAAAAGATGTACATTATGTTGGCCGATCACTTCTATTGGCCAAAGATGAGACGAGATGTCGAGAGATTTGTTCAAAGATGCATCACGTACCATAAGGCAAAGTCGAAATTCAATCCACATGGTTTGTATACTCTACTTTCAGTTCTTAGTGCTCTTTGAAGAGATATTAGTATGGATTTTGTATTAGGATTGCCTAGGGATAAGAGGGGGAGGAATTCTATATTTGTTGTTGTGGACAGGTTTTCTAATAAGCACATTTTATTCGCTGTCATAAGAGCAATGATGCGTCATATGTAGCTGACCTATTTTCAAGGAGATTGTAATATTGCCAGGTATGCCAAGAATCATTGTTTTAGATCGCGACGTCAAATTTATGAACTACTTTTGGAAGACTTTGTAGGCCAAGGTTGGAATAAAATTGTTATTTGCAATGACTAGTCACCCACAAACAAATGGACAAACAGAGGTAGTGAACCACACAGTTTCAACATTGCTACGTACCATTATAAAGAAGAACTTAAAAGAGTAGAAAGATTGCCTGCCGCATATAGAGTTTGCATATAACAGGGTGGTACATTCTACAACTCAATTGTGTCCATTTGAGGTGGTGTATGTCTTTAAACCAATCACACCACTTGATTTACTAGCACTCCCACTACAAGAACGTGTTCATATAGAGGTTTCTATGCGTGCTGATTTTGTGAAAAAACTTCATACATCAGCCAAAGAGGTAATTGAAAAGAAGCTACATGCTTTTACTTACAAGGCTAGCAAATCTAGGGAAAAAATGCTTTTTGACCTAGATGAGTTTGTGTCGGTACACTTTCGCAAAGAACGTTTTCTGGAGAAGCGTAAATCCAAATTGATGCCTCGTGGTGAAGGACCTTCAACAATACTTGCCAAGATCAATGACAACACTCACAAGATTGAGCTTCCAAAAGATGATTATGGGGTAAGTATCACATTTAATGTTGCTGATTTATCACCCTTTTTTGGACAAGATGATGTAGAGTCAAGGACAACTTCTTCTCAAAAGGGGAAGAATGATGAGGACATCCCTATTACCCATTCATCTTCTTCCACTCCAAGTGTGCATGACAAAGCTATTGAGGAGGCTCCAAAAGGTCCTATGATAAGAACAAGAGCTAAGCTACCCCAACAACAGGTGCTTTTGTTTCTTAAAGAGTTTCCTATTGTTTTAGAAGAATGGTATACTATCTTATGTAACTACATTATGTGTTCTCAAATTTGAAGCAAAGGAAGATCAAGTAGAGAAGGACCAATCAGCCACAAGTCAAGAGAAGAAGGTCCATGCAGCTGGCTAAGGGGGGAGGAGGCATTGACCCATGCTGCCAAAGGGCCTTGATCCAAGCGGCGAAGAGGAAGGAGAAAAGGCCCACATAGCCAAGCCCTAGGAGGAGCAATGCAACCGGCCGCAGGAGAAATTCAAGCCTAACCAAGTGAAAGGAGTCCAAAATACCTGAAGATGCAAATGTTTATACTTTTGTGAACTCATGTTTTTCATTTCGCGAACTTAGCCCAACTTATAAAAGATTGGGCCAATTAAGCCAAAAAGGCCTTAGGCCGTGTGTGTGCGTGTGGGGGAACCCTAGGCTCATGTGTGGGGGCGTGGGGCCCAAGTGTTTGCGCATCCCTAAAGGCAGCCATCATCCCTCTCTTGAGAGTTAGATGATCTTTTTGAGAAATCAATCTATTATGTTCATGGCTTGTATTCTTCCTTGCTGCCGAGTTTTTTTAGGGAATTAGAGAGTGTTCTTCAATCAAGATTATTTAGCCTTTTTGCTGAAAATTAGATGCACGATTGATCTTTACTTGTGGTCGGCCAAATCGATGCGAGTGTATTTTAGCAAATTAAAGAGTGTTCATCCATTATACTAGCATTGGAGAGTATCCAGTCATACGTCGAGAAGATCGGGTGACCCCGTATCAATTTTTGTTACAACGTGTTTTCTTAAGTGTTGCCATAAGAGTAATTTGTTGCAATTCTGTTTTTGAATTGTTGCACAAGAGCAAATTTTTGTTACAATAAGTATTTTCATTTGTTGCAGTATCGCCATGGTTTGGTTTGGTGCTGAGGTGCTCGCGTGTCGGAACCGGGATTATTCATTCCAAATTCCTCTATGATTTCTGCACTATTCCCTAGATCAGTAGCTAGTGCTCATAGATACATCACTGTATATCAAAAACATATTAAGCGGAAGTGTATTTTACACATTAATAACTTACACATGGGCTGTTTGGGCCGAACACAGAGAATGCAGCAGCGGAAATCTTCACACAAGTGGGACCCTCAGGACTTGCCCACAGGCAGCTAACTGGGGTTTCGCGACCTAGTTCTTGACCTTCATGGATACCAGCTCTGCCGATCCTTTTGAAGTATCGCATGTCGTCTTCTTCTTATTCCTGGCTAACTGGAGGATAGTAATTAAGCAACAATGAGCACAAATTGTACTCAACAAGCCATCACACAAAATGCAAAAATAATAATTCTACATGCCAGGCTGTGAAGGGAGGCTTGAGGTCATTTTATTTGCTAAAGCAGCATTTCTAAATATCATAAATAAAATTCCTGTGACTTAGCAATTTTAACCAAAACGTAAGTTGTACAGAGAGAATGCAATAGTAATAATAGCGCAGGTTACATCCACATTTTACAATATATGGTTACCTCCACCGATGCTAGATTTTGCAACCACTGGACTACGTCCATCCAGGAAAAGTTAAAGCCAGAGTACCTCCCTCTAATAGATTTTTATCCCGCCCACAAAAGGTTTTTGAAATAGAACTAACTCGAGGATGTTTCCATGTCCACCTTTGACCGTGGGCATGGCTATTCGAATAGTTTAGACTCTGCAGAGTTTATACATCTGTACCCATAAGAGATAATCAGCCTGACTGGCTTATGTGATTCCTTAGTCACATAGATTGAGAGATCATCACGAGGCATTTACAATACCTTTCCCCCTAAGCATCTCACCCTCATGGGGTTGGACCCATAGGTTGTGCGGGATGTCACTCATAGCGGCTGCGTAGCTAGATTACTTCATCCACAACATCACCCTATATGTCGCACTTCACCTTCACTCGGTGTCCCTTCAAGCAGAACCTTCTTTGGTCTCCTGCACCCCACTTCATACACCTGACTGACCTGTGGTGAGATGCCTAGGGTGAAAAGATAAGTTTTGAGGTTTTGAAAAGATAAGCGATACCAAAATATCAATCGTCTACATCCAATGACTGCCCAAAATAATTTCACATGTTTGAATAGTAATGAGCCGTACAATTGAATGCCCTAGCTTTGGACTCACTTGGCAGTAATTATGACTTAGCTAGTAAAGATAATAATAATATCTAGGGTGACACACTACTACAAAACAGGCTATACTGGACGGGTAAATCACAGACGGTTCATACGGAACCGTCTGTGCCTAACTATCACAGACGGCTCATACTGCCACCCGGCTGTGATACTATCACAGACGGTTATTAATACAACCCGTCTGTGACAATAGATACATCAAAGACGGTTCGTGTTAACAACCGTCTGTGATAGTTCACAGACGGTTTGTTATACGCACCGTCTGTGATAGTAGGGACATCATAGACGGTTCGTGTTAATAACCGTCTGTAATAGTTAGGCACAGATCGGTTGAATCAAGCGGTAAAGAGTATCATAATAATACTGGTATCATAAAATGGCAATATCTACCTTACATTTGACATAAATATGCATAACAAAGTAAGAATGCACTTTGATAATTTGAAAGAACATAACTTTGGTGAAATGTAGGATCAATATGATCAAAGTGATGACTTGCCTTGCTTAATTACCACGGCCTTGATTTAACTCAAAGCTTGCTTAATCAGTCAATCGTATCAAATCTTGAATTCTTCTTCCTTGGTAATTTGAACTCACTTGAGCTTGTCGTCTTCAAACTATAGCTTCTAATAAGCAACAAACGAAAGGAAAGCCAAATAAATCCAAATAGCGGCAAAAGTATAGTGTAATTTAATTGAGTTTATTTAATATTGCTTATGAACTGAGAGTGAAGAGGGAGAAGGTTGGAGCGGATTTGAGTGAAGGAAGAAATTGGCTAGATAGCTTTACCATGAGGGAAAATTTTAAGAAACAGGAAGAAGTTAAATAAAGTATTACCTGCAGGATCCTTCTATTGGGTTCAAGATACAGGTTTAAATGAGGAATGCTATAGCTTGATCTTTTATTTATAACTTCTTTTATAATACTTTATATTTATCAAGGAAGTTCCATGAGTTAGGTTGGAGTTATGGATATCTTTAGAAAGATTTGTCTGGGAAGGTGATTTGCCAGATACTTGAATCTAAGTATTTTTTGAATTATAGTTTGGAGTTGGTTATTTATCAAATTATGAGTAAGAATTGGGTTGATTATTTAAGTAGTTAACAACTTATGAGAAATGATTGAAAGTGGTAGCTTTAATCAAGGTGTGAGACAAGTTGGAGTTGATGAGATTGTTCATAAGAGTTTATTCTTAACTAAGATGATCGGATAAGTATTTTAGGTGCAAAGATGGGTTTTGGCAAGATTCATAGATAATGGTGTTAATTACTCAAGGTTTATTATTTTATGCTCTTCTCTTGCAAGATTTAGGATTTAGAAGAAAAGTTATCCAAGGTTAGTTATTTGGGTTAAAGAGTAATAAACCTTTGTTTTAGGGTTAAGAATCTTTTAATCTGAAAGAGGTTCGAATCTTTGTATTTTAGTGAAGATTTGATTTATGATTTGTTAAACATTAATTAAAAAGGGAGTCTTATTGGTTTTAGAAATGAATGATCTGCTGTTGGCTTTTTTTTTTTGCACAAGAATATGGTTAAAGTAATGGGTTAAGTTTGCTTTTGCTCAAGATAAAGATACAAGTGTTGTCATGAGATGATGGTTCTTGGCATTACATTATTTCCGGGCAAGGGTTATTGCAGATGTTCAATATTCATAAAGCGGTTTCTTTTGGTTTAGATTACAATACCGCAAGGCATTTTAGTGAATCTATATTAACTTTTTGTCAGATGAAATTTTTGTTATGCACGAGTAAATATTTGCACACAGATAAATTTCCACTTGATTTATTTAAGCAAAAACATTTAATTTCTTCACCACAATTTTACTTCCAAAACCATTTACCAAAAATGCTTCACTTATTTGCTTCATAATATAACCTGCAGATTTAACCTCCACAATTTAGCAATGAGAGCAATTAGGCTATTTTGTGCATATAATTACAATTATAAAGATCATTGGGGAATGGCCACACATATACCAGCTGGGCTTATTTGTCAGGCAGAAGGGAAGAGAAAAAAACCGAAGGGGAGCCAGATCGGCCGGAGGAGCAGCGGGGTGACGGTGCACTCGGTCGGAGGTGTGGCAGTACCAGTGAGGAGTAGTTGGAGAGGCATCGATGGTGATTGAGAAAGGAAACTCCCGAACAGTCCACGATGCCGCAGGGAAGGTAGCTGAAGAAGCCTTTGGTGGCACTAAGCGGCGAGCTCGATGGAATTGCGGGGTGGCGGTGGTCGGAGAAGAGGGAGAGGAGAAATCTGGGCATATGTACGAGCAGCAGGAGGTCACCAGGAACTTACTGAGATGATTGTGGGAGCCAGGAGAGAGTTGGAGCGGGCTGGCGACGAAGATCCTGGGGCAGCGGCGGGCGGCTTCCGATGGTGGCGCGCTCGGGTGGCCGGGAGGCTTGACCGCCCGTTGCAATAGCTTCGGGTTGTCGAGGAGTCACTCCCACTGTGACGAATTGGAGAGGGGTCGGCTGAGGAAGGATTGGCTGTGGTTGAGGCGACCTTAGCCGGAGGTGAAGAAGGAAGGTTGTGCGGCTAACTCCGGTGACCAAACTTCAATCAAATTGAAGAAGAAGTAGAGGAGGTCAGGGGCATGACATGCTACGGACGATTTGTGGAGGCGATGGTTGGAGTGGCGGAATTTAGGCGAGCTTGAGGCCTGAGCGAAGTGAAGACGCACACCAAGGGGAGTAATGATGGCGTCGACGAGATCGACAGAGGTGGAGCCAGGCCGGCGCGGTAGAGCACAGGCGGAGGGGAGTAATGCCGGGGCTAGGCCGATGGCAGCTGGCTCGGCCGAGATGACACGCAGAGGGGCGTTGGCCCTGGAAGGACAGGGGGAAAGGCGAGCAAGCTCAACGACATGACCTATGGTAATGAAGTCGGGGCGAGGCACAGACGACATGAATGCGACATTGAAGGAAGGGCGAGGCCAGTAGAGGGCGGTGCTGAACGGGGTTGACGCTAGGCTGGCGCAGGGCTAACGGGAATGGGCGGAGGTAGGCCGGTGCAGGGCTAGGCCGACGATAGGTGGCGTCGGTGCCGTGCTAGAGGGGAGGTAGCGGGTGGCGCGGCAGAAAATCGGGGGCGGGACCGTTGGCGTAGAAGGGCAGTCGACGGCGTGTAACATCCTATTTTTCTAGAATTTATAAAGCCCAATTTCCAAAAATAAATTTTCGGGAATTTTCAGGAATAACTTCAAGCTTAAAATGAATTTTTAGAAATTAAAATAATTTAATATGATTAAAATATACATCAACATAATTTAAAAATATTTTAATTGAGTTCCTCAGGTCTCAAGGAATTTTCTGGTATTTTTTGGGATTTATCTGCTATTTTCTGGAGTTGTTTTGATTTTATCTGGATTTAATTAAAAGAAACCCGGGGGAAAAACCTAAAGCCGCCCGATCCACACCCTTCGAAGTGGCACACATCCCCCGCCGCCGCGCGCCCGCTCTCCCCGCCCCTCCTTGGCCCTCCAATCCCCGGCCCCGCCACGTGGCACCACCCTGCCGCCCGTGCGCGCGCCGCCCCGCCCTTCCACCGCCGCCTGATTTTCCGCACCTGCCACGCGGCGTCCAACCACGCCCACGCGCGCTGCCCTAACCCTAGCCGCCGCCGCTGCCCTCTCACGTCCACGCCCACCCGTGGCCGTCCGATCTCCCCGCGATGTATCCTCATCGTCCGCGTGTCCCGAACACACCTGCACCCACGCCACACCGTCTTCGGATCGAACTCGCCTCGGTTCGCGTGTTTTACACGCTGCCGTCGCCTCGGTTCGCATGCACCCACTTCGCCATCGCCCTCGCTCCGTCCTCGCGCTGCGTCGTCGCCGGAGCCCTTCCCTGTCGCCACCGTCCCCGCCGTCGCGTCCTCAAAGCCGCCAGAGCCGTCGTCGCCGCCGTCCCTACCGGTGAGCTCCCCGCGCCGTCCCTATCGCCTCGTCGCCTCCCCATCGCCTGAGTCGCCATCGCGTCGCCCGCGTTCGTCGGACCCCGCATCCCTAGGCCACGAGTCGGCCATTGGCCGCCGTCCCACCTCCGGTCCATCCGATCCCAGCCATCACCTCAGATCCAAACCGAAGGCCGAGATCTTGCCGTGTGTCCGCATCCCCGCCGTCCGATCCCACGTCAGCAAAAACCCCGCCGCCCATGCCACGTTAGCACGCCACGTCAGCCGCCACGTGTTACCACCTCAGCTGCCACATCAGCCACGTGACACTATTCCGTGCACCGGGTCCACCGTGGACTTGATTTTTCGTGAGCCCGGTCCACAGCACAGTACTCTTTTTCATTTTTCCCGAATTTCATTTAGGGTTGATTTTTCGAGAGCCCGTTCTCCTCCATCCTAGCTCCGATTGACTCCGTTCTTTTTTCTAAATTCATCTAAAATTGAGCTCTAGCTTTTGGTTCTGGTTTCATGATTTTTGGAGTTTATTTGCTTATCATTTTATGTATTTTTTCTTATTTTGGTCGTTTTCTCTCGTTAGATTCCGGATCCGGAGGAGCAGGAGCTGCGCCCGAAGACCAAGAGTACCTCACTGAGCATAACCAAAGTAAGTCATGTTCTTTGATCATGTTGAACCCAATTTACAATCTAATATTTATACTTAGCCTTGCTTAATTTACGATTGAGTTCATCATCACATGTGAATTATTAATTTGACTTAATGAGATATGGAACCGTGGCTGGTGCCACGTTTATTAAAATTTTGGCCATGACATTGGTGTATCACTGGTGTGGTTATACAAACTTGGTTTTGCACTTGGGCGAGTGATCGTGCAGTAAAGTGGGAAGTGCAGGTTCACTTCGGGGGATGTGGTAGCCTCGCCCGTGTAGAATTAAGGACTTAACGTTGTGCGTCATTGATCTGAGCTTTACCGTGCAAACCATGTCCAGTATGGGATAAACCTGGCTGATTAATTTGTAATATTTCAATTCTGATTCTGCCATTGTGATGAACATTGTTGCTGATTTCCATGTGGCGCAACGGGGGGTGTGATGCGAAACCCTAGCGGACAGGATTGAGTTGAGGTAGAGCATTGTAAAGGCCTTGTTGTGATTTTCTTAGGCCGAGGCTAATCACGTCGTGTGGGTACCGTTGTACAACCTCTGCAGAGTGTCAAACTATTCGAATAGCCACGTCCTCGGTTATGGACAATGCTCGGAGATTTCACACGAGGGGTAGTGATTTTATTTTAAACTTGGTGGTTCATGTTGGAAGTGGACAGGTACTGTTGGTTTACCTTGTCAATGGGATGTTCATAAGTGTTTTATTTCAATTCTTTCGATTACTTATTCATTATTATTTTAATTAAAGTGCGCTTTCAATCTTTTTATTGTATTTACCTTCAAATATTGTTTCATGCAAATTAACCTTTCAGCCTTCCATTGGTAAGTCTTGCATATTATATTGCATTCATTTGTTACAAACGACTTGCTAAGTACCAATATACTCACAGCTTTACACCTATGTTGTTCAGTTGAGGACGAGGAGTATTATCAGCAGTAGCTTCCAGAAGGAGAGTACTTCGACGAATTCACGGATTAGGCTTCGTTCTCCACTCGATAGCCTATGGGCTTGTCGATTGGCCCCTATACTTTATTTTGGATTTCCACTGCTAGTTTTAAAGCCCTTCCGGCTAGAGATATTGTAAACTTGGCCATAAGGTCGTACTTTTTGAGATTTATCGATATTTGAGTTTTCCCTTAAAAATAGTGTGCGTATGGTTGTGATTGCATCTATGTTTGACTATGTGCACTAGCGTGATCCCGGACTAGTGCAGTTTACACAGAGAGTCCGAATTTGCATATTCGGGTCTCGACAGAGATGGTATCAAAACCATATCAACTGTAGAACAAAACCCTAGTTAGAATGGTCGTTTAGCCAAAAACTTATTTTCTAAATCAAACTAACCAAATTTGATATTTAGTAGTATCTCTATCTTCTTACCTCATTCTTAAGGATTCTCGTTCTTCGTCCCACTCTCGTAACACTTGTTTTTACAAAGCTTTAAACTGATCTTTCCTTTATAAAATGCATTAGATGTCCCAAGCTTCTTTCAGCCAGACGGGAGGATGGAGAGCACTTCTTCGCGTCTTATTACGGAGCCTTGGATTAAAAAGATTGCCCGTGTACCTCACCAAGGATGAGAAAAATAAAAGACAACGCCTCGGAAGCATCACCAGGTTGTACTTCATCACCCGAGTCGGCAAGCGGGTTCTACACCATAGTTTCAAGAATACCGGTGCATGTGGAGAGGAGTCAGCATAAGGAGCTGTGTACAAAGCCATCAGACGTCTTTGCAAGCTATACAAGATCAACATGACCAGACTCATCCGGAAGTTCAAGGAGCAGTATGGAGTTACCCCTAGCCTACCAGAGCCAGTCAGGGAGGAGCCCCGACCGCAGTCGCTAGTACCTCTACCGTCACCTACACCGCCGAGCCCGGAGCAGAGGCGACGTATCACCGGTGATCATCGAGCATACCTTCGGCAATTCATTCCAGCCCCAGTCGGAGAGCAGTCACCGCCGGTCCGCAACTCGTGGGTTGTCTATAGTGATTCAGAGGATGAGAGTAGTGTGCCCTATTTGTCAGGACCCGAGTGGGAGCGTTCAGATTAGATAGTGCGAGTAGAACGATGGATTTTATTTGCAGTTGTGTGTGATGTGAGCTGCAAATCTTGCCCTTAAAAATATTATATTGCAATCATGTCAATCTTTTAATGAAGTTAATTCTTGCTCAGTTTTGGTGTTAGCCTTTTGGCTAAGTGCTTGTTTAGTTTAGGATGCCATTAGAGAAAACCCCTTAGACGAATTTACCTCTTACATATGCTTTTCCCCATCGTCTTTTGCCTTTGGTGATCGTGATTGTTTTATTTTGTAATGCAAGCGGCAAGATGGTTGATACGAGAACTCTTGAGGGCCGCAATCAGCAAATCAGATCCGAGGGCGATGCCGCCAACCGATTCCACCGACATTGGACCCCGCCCTCAATCAGTTCTTGATGGCCCAGACTCAGATGATGCAGGTAATGATGCAAAATATGAATGCTATGATGCAGCGTCAGCACCAGGAGCCAATAGCACCTCAGGCACCACGATAACAGTCCAACTATGCAGAGTTCATGAGGACGAGGCTGCCTACCTTCTCCAGTTCTTTAGAACCTTTGGAGGCAAACGATTGGATCCGTTCAGTTGAGAAGAAACTGAACCTGGCCCAATGCACAGACAGAAAGAAGGTGATGTATGAAGCACACCAGCTTGAGGGAGTAGCAGTAGAGTGGTGGAGAACTACTGTGCCGCTCACGAGGACCATGGTAGTATCACTTGGACAGAGTTCACAGCCGCCTTTTGTCACGCCCATGTCATGGATGGGGTGATCGAGATGAAGAAGGATGAGTTCAGAGAACTGCAGCAGAAGAACATGTCAGTGAGTGAATATCTCAATAAATTCACTCAGTTTGCTCGCTACGCGCCAGAGGATGTAGCCACAGATGCCACTCGCCAGAAGAGGTTCAAGAAAGGCTTGAACCCAGGACTGAAGGTACGAGTGGTTGGCAATGACTATATTAGTTTTCAACATATGGTGGATAAGGCCATTCTCATTGAGGAGAGTCACCGTGAGCTAGAGGAGTCTCGCAAGAGGAGGACGATCTAGTAGGGATCGCAGTTGCACCAGTCCCAAAGGCCCCATTTTGGTTCTTACCAGCCTGCACGAGTGCCTTAGCGGCGGCGGTGTCGACTTTCAAGACCCGGCCCAAGCGCGCATCGATTTCGATCGGGACGGCGTCTAGTGGATCGGTTAGCGCTGAGAAGAGCAACAACCCAGCAGCGTCCGTCACTTGCTTTAAGTGTCATAAACCAGGACACTATGCTAGCAAGTGCCCTTAGAGGAAAGCCCCGACACCAGTTCGTTTCGATCTGGGAGCCACACCCGGTCGAACTCCTGCCCCAAGAGCAGGGTGAGGAGCACCCCCGGCATCAGGCAAGGCCAGCAGGACACCGGTGGTGAGAGGCCAAGTGAACCACGTCACCGCAGAGGAGGCCCAGGCAGCACCAGAAGTTGTGATCGGTAAGTTCCTAGTCAATTCAGTTCGTGCTACAATTTTGTTTGATTCTGGAGCTTCGCATTCGTTTGTTTCTCGGAGTTTTGCTTTCAAGCAACATTTGAAAACTGTTACTCTTGGATCTGTTCTTTTAATCCAGTCCCCCGGTTCCGAGTTGAGATCAAATCTAGGTTGTTCAGGAGTTAGGATAACCATTCAGGGAGTTGAGTTGATGCGATTTGATCATTTTGGATATCGAGATCCTAGATGTAATCTTAGGTATGGATTAGCTCTAAAGCGATATGCGATGTTAGACTATGGGAGCAGAAGCGATGGCCTTGACCCGATTCGAGATGGGAAGTAAGGTCTGATTTATAGCCGCATGTATCGGCTAGAGTCGATCATGGTTTGTCGAGCGAGTGGTCGATTGGAGGATGTGCGGTTGTCGGGAGTACCCGGCGTGTTTCGAATGATATTCGGGCATGCCACCAGAGCGAGAGGTTGAGTTTTTAATCGAGCTTGTACCAGGTACCGTTCCGATTTCTAAGAGACCCTATCGGATGCCTGCCAATGACTTAGCAGAATTGAAGAAGTAAATTCAGGAGCTTTTGGACAAGGGTATATCAGACCGAGTTCGTCCCCGTGGGGAGCGCCAGTGTTGTTTGTCTAAAAGAATGATGGTAGTCAGCGCATGTATGTGGATTACAGAGCACTTAATGAGGTCACCATCAAGAACAAGTACCCGTTGCCTCGGATTGATGACTTGTTTGACCAGTTTAAGGGAGCAGAAGTTTTCTCTAAGATTGATTTGAGGTCAAGATATCATCAAATGAGGATTCGAAAGGAGGATATACCTAAGACAGTTTTCTCGACTCGTTATGGTTTATACGAGTTCACAGTCATGTCATTTGGTTTGACCAATGCACCAGCTTACTTTATGTATTTGATGAATAAGGTGTTTATGGAATACTTGGATAAGTTTGTCGTTGTATTCATTGATGACATTTTGATATACTCCAAGGATGAGAGAGAGCATGAGGAGCACTTGAGACTGGTATTACAGAAATTGAGGGATAATCAGTTGTATGCTAAGTTCTGGAAATGTGAGTTTTGAATGAAGAAAGTCACCCTCCTAGGCCATGTAAGGACAGCAGAGGGAGTAGCAGTTGACCCTGAAAAAGTGAGAGATGTTTTGGATTGGCAGTCGCCTACTTTAGTGAGCCAGGTCAGGAGTTTTCTGGGTATGGCAGGATATTATCGTCGCTTCATTGAGGGATTTTCCAGTGTAGCCAGACCTCTCACGCAATTGCTCAAGAAGGAAAAGAGATTTACATGGACGCTAGAGTGCGAGAAAAATTTTCAGAAGTTGAGAGAGAGTTTGACCATAGCCCCAGTGCTAGTGTTGCCTGATATAAATAAGGATTTTGATATTTATTGCGATGCCTCTCGCAAAGGTTTGGGTTGTGTCTTGATGCAAGACAAGAGAGTGGTAGCTTATGCCTCACGTTAGTTGAGACCGCGTGAGGAGAACTACCCTACCCATGATTTGGAGTTAGCAGCCGTAGTGCATGCTTTAAAAATCTAGCGTCATTATCTGATAGGTAATAGATGTGAGGTTTTACGGATCATAGGAA